>PVIU01014093.1:0-52787 GCA_004026605.1 Ondatra zibethicus | reverse complement strand
CTGGGCCTTTGAGCTGTGCTTCTTCTCCTTCTTCTACCCCTATTATTCTTAGGTTTGGTCTTTTTATGGTGTCCCAGATTTCCTGGGTGTTTTGTGTTAAGAATTTGTTGGATTTGTTGTTTTCTTTGATCAATGAGTTTATTTTCTCTATCGTATCTTCAGCGTCTGAGATTCTTTCTTCTATCTCTTGTATTCTGTTTGTTATACTTGTCTCTGCCGTTCCTGATGGTTTACCCAGATTTTCCATCTCCAGCCTTTCCTCGGTTTGTGTTTTCTTCATTGCGTCCATTTCAGTTTTTATGTCTTGAACTGTTTCCATTACCTGTTTGATTGCTTTTTCTTGGTTTTCTAGTGTATCTTTGAGGAATTTATTCATTTCTTCTAACTTTTTGTTAGTTTTCTCATCCCTTTCTTCAAAGGAGTTTTCACCTCTTCTTTAAAGGTCTCTATTACTTTCATAAAGTTACGTTTAAAGTCGATTTCTTCTCCTTCTTCTGGGTTAGGTTGCTCAGGTTTTCCTGTTGAGTACTCATTAGTTTCTGGTGTTATCATGTTGCTTTTCAGATTGTTGGAAGAATTCTTGGATTGACGCCTACCCATCTCTTCCTCTGATTTCAGTCAGGGGAGTCTCCGTGGGTTGGGACCTCCCAGGACGACTTGTACACATTCACCCCTCTGGATAGCTGATCTCAGTGCAGGAAGAGGAAGTCCTGTCTGGACTTCCGATCCTTCTGTACCTCCTATCTCGGCACAGGGAGAGAGATTCCTGGGGTTTCAATGCCCCACAGAGGAAAGGGCAATCTTGCAGGGGCGGGGTGTAGGGTCGTGTTGATTAAAGAGGCCTGCAGGGACCTTACCACCAGGCTTGCACAACCTTACCAGTGTGAGCCGCCTCCGATCTCAGCGCAGGAAGAGAGAGTGCTGGGGTGCCAAAGCCCCACCGAGGAAAGGGCGATCTTGCGGGGGAGTGGGGGGTGGGGTAGAGGTGCAGTGTCCTGTAGAACAAAGAGGCCCGGCGGGGGGATCTTACCGCCAAGTGGGCACAACCCTATCAGTGTGAGCCGCCTCCGATCTCAGCACAGGAAGAGAGAGTGCTGAGGTGCCAAAACTGCTTTTATCTTTCTGAAGCTTTCTATTGCATACTTTTCCCTCAGTTTTCATTCAGGTTGAGGTGGGGCTTAGGGTTTGCCCCATTACCTTTGTGAACATAGATTTCATATACTGGTTGCTTCTCAGTGTTCAGGGTGTCTCTGGTAGAGTGGTCCCAAGATTCTGCATACCAAAATCCCTATACACACTACTCACTTATGTAAAGTAGCCTTATCATTTGGACTATATCTATGCTATCTGTATAACCATCTATACATGTATAGATGTAAGTAAGGTATAAGTAAGTATATTTACTTATATCACAAAATACAATATAAATACAATGTAAGACTTTGTATTCCATCTCTCCCCTTTGTGTGTGTGTGTGTGTGTGTGTGTGTGTGTGCGTGTGTGTGTGCTTGCACGCCACAGCAAGAACATGATCATCAGGGAACAATGCAGGAGTCTCATTCTCCCATTTGGATTCTAGGGATCTGACTCAGGATGTCAGACCTGGTGGCAAGCATCTTTACCCACTGAACCATCATCCCATTGGCCTCTGTTATGTTATATTGCTAAAGGAGTACTAACAGTGGACTGGAGAGATGGCTCACTGGTTACAGGCACTTGACAATTTTGCAGAGACATCAAGTTAGATCTCCTGCACTACTCTAAGTACTAGTGACATCATTTTGGACTGAAATAACAAGCCATTATAGACTCAGAGACTTAACAACAACAGCCATTTATTTATTTATTTGCTTGCTTGCTTGTTTATTTTATTTATTTATTAACTTACTTATTTATTTTACAGTTTGGGCGTTAGTCAAAACTAAGGTACCTAAGGCAGATTCTGTGATGTAGTTCTGTGAGAAACTACCTCACAGCCTATTTTCTCCTAAATTCCTATTTATTTTTCAGCTCTCTATTGAGCTATCCATCCCTCAGAGGTTCATTCCCTGTGAATATGTATTGCTGTCTTCTGTAGATCTTGACTACTTCTGTGTGCCATGCAGAGCCAACTTCCTGTGGTAGTTTCTAATGCTTTATAAAAGCTCCATTTTCAGTTCCTAGTCAGTGACACTAGGTCGTTGTATTAGTCAGGATTCTCTAGAGTCGCAGAACTTACGGATGAATCTCTCTCTCTCATTTATTAGACTTACAGGCTGCAGTCCAGCTGATCCAGCAATTCTTCCTAGCTGTGAATGAGAAGTCTAAGAATCTAGTAGATGCCCAGTTCATCAAGGCTGGGTGTCTCAGATGATCTTCTGTATGTCCTGGAATTCCAAAGATGTAGGCTCCATTGGATGTGTTGACAAGGCAAGGGCAAGCAGACAAGGAAGGAAGGCTTCCTTCTTCCTTTAGCTTCCAGAAGAAAGCGTGACCCAAATTAAAGGTGTGTCTTCCTGCTTCAAGTTCTGGATCAAAACTTTGTGCCTTCCAGTCTCAAGATGCAGATCAAAGATGTGTTGTCTTCCTGCCTCAAGATCTGGATCACAGGTATACCCCTGTTTCTGGATTGTAGTTCATTCCAGATATAGTCAAGTTGACAACCAAGACTAGCCATCACATTCATCTCTGTGAATTTGAACACAGAGACGCCTCTAAGGTAAAAAGAAGGCTACTGTTGGAAAATCACTCTCTCTCCGAGCTTCTTCTCTGATGTTGCATGGCATTCCAATTTCAACACATTTAGACTACTCCACATCTCATTAAGAACAAAATTAATAAACTTGTTCAATATATAATCTTTCCACTATTCAGTTCATTTTATTAAGCTCAATGGCTCAGAGAACTCAGTTGGAAACATTTAAAGATTTTAAAGATATTTTTGGCTGGTATTACATTGTTTTTTTGTAATAAAAGTTTTCAAGAACTTTTCCATTTGTGGAAGCAAATTGAGGGTCTTTAATCCTTTTGGTAAAGAGACTGTAAAATATTTTGACTGTGATGGAAATTTTCTCTTTCAACTTTTAAATGAGAGCCAACATGGTAGAAATAATTTGACATAGCAAAGTTTTGTTTCAACGTTATTTGTTTTGATAAATATTTCTCTGTATCTAAGGTACCTGTCTGCCAGATTTTTTTTGTGTGAGTCTGAAATTTATTCATCATAAGTTTGTTAATGATCTCATGTTATGGGCATTTTCAACTAAAATCTTTTAAATGCTTTGCTTTTGAAGGGACACTGTGATACACATAAATCAGTAGTTCTGAAAAAGTTTTCACATAAATCAGTTTTCAGTGGGAAAACTTCTATCAGAACTACTGATTTAAGTAGCTGGAATCTATAGTGTGGCGGATTGGAACATAGTCTGGTTTGTAAAGGAGTAATTCTATTTTAGAAACAATTTTAATTCAAGAGACAGGGTGATTCACAAGACACTGTGGAGACAGGAGCTGATCAGCATTCCTTTGGGGATCTTTTTTAAGACAAAAGAAATTCGATCATTTATGACTCTGGAATTAGTTCCCGGGAGTCATAGAGCAGCATGTCATGGTAATTCTGGCTGAAGGTGGACATCCACTGCAGGAAAAGGATCAGTGTTGACTTTCTAGTTTAGTTTTTTATACTTTGAGCAGCTGTTAGGAGACTGTGGCCACCTCTCACTCCCTTTGCCACTGTGAAGAATCTTAAATTCAGTTCAGGAATGTAATTAGTGATCATAGCAGTGGCTACTTACTGTTGGATTCAAATATCCCTAAAGTATTTTATGAGAATCTCATTGAGAATACACGTATTCTTGATGATGCACATAATTAATGGTATTTGGAGAATAGGCATTAGAGAGAAAGGTGGAAGGAAGAGGGTTGGGGAGTGGGAGAAGAGAGGTTCCTTTTTGATCACAGAATATTATAGAACTAATGATATTAAAATTTAATGAAGACACAAGTGACTTTTTATGAAAGGGAAACTTTAATGCACATAAGTTTCTCAAAAAAGAAGTCCATGAAAGTCCATATGATGAATACTATGAACTAATTGGGCAAAGTCAACTATGTGAAGGAATGCACTTCTCAGGGTGTTCTCATGGCATTGAACCAAATGCTCAAGTGATCTGTATAGATCTAGAGAATAGAATATTTCTATGAAAAACTTTATTTTCTTTACTTTTGTTTTGTTTTTGTTTTGTTCATGGAGGCAGAGGCTCCCGTGGCCTCAGACTTGCTGTGTAGCTGAAGTATTCCTTGAATTCTGTATCTTCCTGCTACCATGCTAGATATCACAGTTTCATCTTTGGAGAATATGGATGGTATTGTACTATAGTTAATCTTTAGAGAAATCAGCTGAATCCCCCAAAGTATATCAATTCTTAAATAACTAAAAAACTTACTTTTCTACTGTGATATCTTTGATTTTCCTTGGGAAATTCTCTATGAAATAGGAATGATTGCTGGATGATCTTTGTCTGTTACTGGTCCTAACATATTTAGTATGCAAATGTAAAACAGCAAGATTTAAACATTACAGTGCTTGTTTACATATCAGGGTTCTTCATTATTGTAGGACTAGAAAGTTCTTTCAATGCAAAGATTTTTGCGGATACAGCAACGCACTGATCAAACTAGCTATTTAAAATTCATCCAGGGCCAAGGATGTAGTTCACTGATGGAGTATATATGTCTAGCAGATGCCTGGCATTGCAAAAACAAAACAAATGAAAAGGTCATGAAGAATTTTTTCTTATTCACACTTTTTCATATGATTTATAAATACTTCAAGAAATAAACCACATTGCCTTGCACAATACATGCTGCCACATATTTCTAAGTTACTAAGCTCTGCCATGTTAATCTTACATGACTGTTTGAAATTAAATTCTATTGATTTCTCATAAGAACCAAGGCATCAACAGCTCTATATTGCAAACATTAAAATATTTTAATAGCACGTTTTAAGATAGGTAACTTCCCCTAGATACAGTAAAGGAAACAGAATCTAACCTATGTTTGTTCAACTTCAAAAACTATATTTATCCAACTAAGACAATAATAAAATGAAACTAACTGGCAAAGAGGACGGTTAGAGAATTACTCCTTAGATGTAAGTAAGATGATGCATATAATATCAGTTTGCTGCTTAACAGAAGCACATAATAGGATCATAAATGGTCACCAGTTTCATTTAACCAGTAGCTTTGTTTTAGAGATTCATTAATCTGTATTGTGGTTAATTAAGAGCATACCTACGATATCAGGTATTTATGGAACTAAAGGTTTAATGAATTCACGCACCTATAAAAGTCCAATGGTAATGGCGTTCCATCGCCAAAATGGAGGAAGGTTCTATTCAACATAGCTACCCATGACATCTTTGGGAACCTTCACTGGAAGATTTTATCTCTTATCAGCAGACAGGGAGTCACAGAACATCTCAGAGGATAAAGTCTGGGAAAAACATGAACCACATGCACTTTGCACATAGTCACTCAAGTGCCCTGACCCTATGTGTCAGTACTGCTGGAAAATGATCTTCTTGTGTGGACACATAGCTCTGCTCTAGCAAGCAAAGGGCATCCACTTTTGAATGTGAATTGGGCTGAAATTTGGCAGTGATGTTGACACCCTAGAGAATAGAATTGCATTAGAGTTCGGAAGAAATTTCTCCCTTTGAGAAGAAACTTAGTTTTATTCCCCAAATTACAAAAGGCAGCACCAAATTTTATACATTTATTTTAATATTAGAACTATGTCCCACCAGTTAGTCCTCTGTTGAAATGCCAAGTTTAGTGATGTCTGAAGATTTAATTACAATAGTGATTTTGTAGCAAATTTTAATAAAATGGGAGTATTTCATAAATTTCCAACTTATGACATCACTTTAAAGCACTATTAATTCACACCTTATTAAATGTAAAGATTATTAAATTAGAGCTCAATTTTAGCAATAAGGCACTAATTTTCTTAAACTTGTAAATCGTACCTCACTTGAAAGGGAAAAGGGCTAATGACGCAGCTCAGGCCCAAATGTAGTTGAAGCCACATCTGAAAAATTGTCCTCTTCCAGCTTTGCCAAATGTGATGCCTGAGTTAGCCATCCCCACGCTACTTGCTATCTTTGGCTTGCCTTCAGCTGGAGGCTGAAGTCCCATTACAAATAGTAAGATGGAGTGGTAAATCGACTACAAATGGCCTTCCTTTTACCATGGAAATATTTTATTTCATAAATGTATTTTCCCTTGACTGCAAATGGTCTTCCTTTTCTCATAAACTTTATTCCATCTACTTCTTTTCATCATGAGAACTGAGATCTGAGACAGAGGCTATTTGATAGTTCTATTGTTGAACTCAGCTCTCCAAAAGAGAACTAGAGTGGAATTTTTAATTTTAGTACTGCTCCCATTTTCAAATGAGATTTAATAGTTCATTCACCCATTCTTTCCCCAAAGAATATTTTTGACTTATCTACTCTGTGATGGGCTCAGGGAAAATTACCTGGGCAGATTCTGACTCCCCAGTTACATTCTCACTGGGGAAGATAAGCAAATACTCATATAAGCAATGTAAAATCTGGAGTGTGGATTTGTCTTATTTATAAAGAAAGTAGATTTTTACATTTCACCTTTGAAATAAAGAAAACCTGTATACAGATAGGTTGGGAGTAGATGTCAGCAGAAATACACAGGACAAGAAAAATTTAGTCATCTGAAAAAAAATAAGAAAACTTCAAGACTCTGAAAATGTAAATATGGTGTCTGACTGGTACAGTGAGACAGTGACAGGGATGACTAGAAAGGAGGACAAAGGCAAGGCCATGTGTGGTCCCCTCCTTTCCTTATGAGATCTGACTGATATTTGTGAGTGTATATGTTTGAGCTGTATGTGTGTGTGTACACGTTTCTGAACGTGTGTGTGTGTGTGTGTCTGTGTGTGTATTTGTGTGTATGTATAAGTCAGAGGTCAGTCTACTTGATTCTTTATCCCTTTTCATCTTATTTTTCTGAAACAGGAAATTTCTTGAAGAACCCAGACTCACTGATTTGGCAAAACTAGCTAGCGGACAAGCTCCGGGGATGTTCCCCTCCCCTCATCCCTAGTCCTAAGATTACAGATGCATGCCACTACAGTGTCCTTACTTTTTAAGTGGGTCCAAACTCAGGTCCTCTTGTTTATGTGTCAAGCAATTTACTAACTGACCCTTTTCTACAATTCCATTACACATTTAAATTTTTTTATTTTATTTACTCAATGGGAGAAGAGATTTAAAAGAGTAAAGGTAGAATTGGGAAAATAATACAGGCAATGTAAATCTTTAGTTTGGATCAAGATCTAGAATGTATAGGGAAAGGAATATAATTCCTAGACATAAATGGGAGAAAAGAGCTACTCTGAGTAGGTAGGGAGGAAGAGAAAAGGAGTGAAAAGCCACTCTGGTTCTTGTTTGGTATCTTAAGTGGATGATAGTACCATGGACTGATATTTGGATTACTCAACCCCAAACATGTCTGAAAGTGTCAGACAATGGATCTTAAATTTATTGACATATCTCAAACTATTTGGTCTAGCATAACTTTCAAATAGGCAGTTGCATGCAAGCTTGGATCTAGCATAAAGGCATGGACTAAAGAAGTGGTTACCATTTATTTATTAGTTTATAGATGGTATCTACATTCACAGGCAGGCATGACCCCCTATAGCATCCATATACATACACATTTAATAAATTCTTAGAACATAGTTATGAGAAACTTTAAAAATTACAGAACTTTAAAAAATGGGTGAAGAAGGAAGCTCATGCATAGATATATAAGTAACTGGGAAAGGGCAGTGATTGAAACGATTGCACTACAATTTTCCCATTGCTGGACACTGTTGACAGTGCATGCTTGAGTAACTAAAGAATTGATGATGTGTAGCACCAGGTATTTGGGTCACATTCTTTAAAGCAAAAGCCATTTTTAGGATGTAGTTCTAATGTTGCAGTAGACTTCCCACCTAAAGCATCTTATCATGCCCACATGTACTAAGATTTTCATAAAACCTTTACTATTTTGTATTTATTTTGTCTAGATGTAAGGCAGACAGCATGTCACATTTCACATATTGCTAAAATTCCTGAAGTTTAATATATCCAGATTTGTGAGTTTCAAGTGGTTTGAAGTTCATGAATATCTTTAGGTTGGTTTGTTTTGTCTTGTTCAAACTCTGGATATGATGTTTTTGCAATTTAACATATTTCTTGAAAGGAAGAACATGTTTAGATTTCCAGCAAGATGTAAAATTGTCAGAATGAATAGAAGTTAAACAAAGGTAGCATGTCTTAGAAATATTAAGAAACCCTTTAAACAGTCTAGGCAAATCTATGCCGAGTGTTTTATTTTTCATGAAAGCTCAAAAGAAAGATTGCCTTTTTGGGAAATTCATGAACAATGTGGGGTTAGACATGAGGTAATTGCTAGTCTTTTTCTTTATTTAAGAAAGCATACATCAAAAGTTTTATTTATTCAAAAGACATTACAAGTAATATTCTGTGGAGACAAAAATATATACAGATATTATGATTTTCGTATTTCAATTTTTTCCTATGTCCTTACCATAACAACCTGATTCTTCACACCTATCCAGTTGATGAGCAAGGAAGGCAGCCTGCCCTTGGATGCAGAGTAGCATCTTCAGACCCTTGAGTGTTCCTATTAATTCAGTCCATTTTGCACGCTCCTGACATGCCTCGTTGGGCATCAATTTTCTCATTTATTGGTTCGGCATTTAAAACCTTCTACAATCTTGCCTTATAATCTCTAGTTAAATCTACTCCTATTTCTCTTCCTCTTCCTCACACAATCTGTATGTTACACCATGAGTAAATGACTCATGTTTTATTTTTCCGTTATATAATAAGTACTGTGCAAGGGTCCCCAGAGACAGAGGATGAAAGGATGTGTGCAAAAGAGAATTTGTTGCACTGGCTCACATAGTCACAAAAGCTGAAAAGTTCCACAACGGCTCTCTGTAAAATGCAGAACCAGAAGGGCCTGTGGCTATTCATGCCAAGAAGTCAGAAGCCCTAGAAAAAGAGGGGTATTAATGATACAGACTTTGTCCAAGGCCCATGGCTGGGAGGCACCCTGGAGGATGCAGGTGTAAGATTGTATCTCCAGGCTGAAAAGTGGCTGATACTGACTAAGAGTCAGAAAGTGAGTTCCCTACTGCTGCTGTCTGCTCCAATCAGGTCTCCGGCCCTTTAGAGATGGTGATGATAATGACACCCACACTGACTTAGCACATACCTTTCTTACTTGATTGCTCACAACCTCAGCCTACTTCTCCGGAAACAACCCCACAGACATTTCTTTAACTAAACTTTACTAATTCCCTAGGCATCCCTTAATCTAGTCAAAGTGACACTCAAAACATACGGCAATATTCTGCAATTCCTATCTTCAGTGACTTTCTTGGTACCTCACCCTGTATGTTGCAGTCACCTTGTGTATTGACTAAGAAACAGGTATACGAGAACAGGGCAAAATCAGGAACTCCTTATTTTTTATTCCATCAGGTTACCTACCTTAGTCTCATATTATGCACCATTGTCATTAAATTATAGTATGTTTTCAATAAATGCTTCATTATTGACCAGATGATTTGTAAAAGAAAATGATCAGAGAGGCCCATGGGAATAAACTTCTGTTGCATTCAGAAGTCATGGCTTCTACAGTACAAGATAGTGCTGCTACTCAGCTCTTGGATTCTAGATAGTTTATCCCTATATATTTGTGATTAAAAAAAAAGTTCCTACCTGATCCCCCTTGTTTTACAAATAGAAGAGCACTTGATTTGTAGTGAAGCTCTGCAGTCTTAACTTTCTTTGTTGCCATGATAGAATATCTGGCAGGTGCCACTTAGTGGGAAGGGGGTTATTTTGCCTCACAGCTTCACAATATGTCAGGCAAAGTGGGGGGATTTCAAGCCCCAGCAAAGAGAATGTACAGTATGGAACCTTCACATGGTAGCAGCCCGGAAGCAAAAAGTAGGCAGAATCAAGTGCAATTATCGTTTCCAAAGACCCGCCCTTTGTGTGCCATTTCCAACACTCAAGGTCACCTTCCTAAAGGGTCCATGACCTTCGAATTACTGCCAGAGACTGGGGAGCCACAATGAACCTCTGAGAACTGTTTCAGATTCAGGTCATAACAGTACATAAAGAAAAACTCCTTTGAGGATTGAGAGGATTAGTAAACCAAGTTAGAGTACATAGTATCTTGGTTTGAACAACCAAAGTCTTTTCTGGTTCTATAGTTACAGAGATAGAAATATGGTACTAAACACCTTAATTCATTAATCTGACAGATCACTCAATCATACATATACATGCACATACATATACATAAACACCATTGCTCTAGTTTACACATTCATACACACACACGCACACACACACATACACACACACAATCATCTTTTAGAGTCCTGGGTGGCTAAGTGAAAAGGGACTACACACTGGACATGGTGTTGGGGTACTGCCAAAGTATAGAGGGGTCTTTTAATATGGAAATTGCCTTTGGCAGAAAGGAGCCACACAATCACTGCTATAGGTCCTAGGTGTATAAGTCCTGCATCTCAAAGTATCCATACAAACCCTGCTCCCTGCCTCCACTAAAGATGACTCTGCCAAGGACCTCAGCTCCAAATTTCTTGAAGAGTCACGCAGGTCTTGGTTACACCCACATTTTGATTTTCCCTGTGTTTGATCCTGAGGCTTATACTCCCTTACATGAGTAATTCCTGTGACAATCCCCAGTGCATCTCAAGCACAAATCTTAATTTGAAGTCTGTTTCTAGGTAATTACCTAAGCCAGATTATACTCTTAATATATGAGAATTAATGGCAGCTCCTCCTCGTGTGCAGTTTTTCAAAGAGAAGAGATTTCTACAGATAATATTTTGAGCTTTTCAAGGTCCCTTTTCTTTATTATTTTTTACTTTCTAGGTTTGTTCAAGTTTATCTTGATGCATTAAAGATATGTTAAATGTATTATTTAAAAGTCATTTTTACTTTTTTATACTTTGGAGAAGCAGTTCGGCTTGGGAGAATAAATATAGTATTTGACTTAGAACACTTGCGACAATTCTGGACCATGTACTTTTGAACCCTCAACTTTTCTGTGTGTCAATTTCTCCACTGAGCAATTGTTTAATAGCTCATCTTCTGCTGATGTTGCAGAGGGGAGGAGACACGTGAAAAATAAACACAGGAATTAGAAGTAGCTTATCATGTGTACACATAGCTGGGCTGGATAGAAATGCTATTGGAGTAATCAGTAAAGGCTTCACATTCGCATCTTCAGCCTTTCTCGGATATTTTTCAATCTGAATATGTGTGACTTTATATAAATTAGTCACAGAAGACTCTGGGAATTGCCCATATCATGTTTGTGCATGTGTGTGTGTGTGTGTGTGTGTGTGTGTGTGTTTTCTAGCCCTGGGATCTTTGGGCTAGAAAGATCTAACATTTGAGAAGTCTAAGTTAAAAAGGAAGGTGTCTCCCATGTGGCTTATTCAGCAACTGTCCCACAAATTCTTGGTGTGGCCGTGGCCCTGGGCTCTCAGGAGAACCATTCACATCATTTGAGCCACCCCTGCAGTCTGCACAGCTATCAGTACAGCTCTGATCTGACAAGATCTCGTAGGAAACAACAAGATTATACCAACTTTTATTCACTTTAATTTCTTCTTATTTTGAGGCAAAGATATTTAAACTTTTTGTTATCTTTTTCCAACATAATCACAATTCATTCACAGCATATACAGATGATTCTGGGAGATGTTAATGCTCTCTTTTCAAACATGGTTATGAATGTAGCCATCCAACAGATTCTTCTTGGATTTTAAGTTTGTCAGGGTCCCGTTTCTTTGTTCATATGCAAGTAAATACTTGGCCAATATTCAACACGATCTCAAGAAGTCAAGGATTTCAGTTTCGGTGGCTGTTTCTCTGAGAGAAATACCAGCAGGTCAAACACTGCTATAGGAGGTAGGAGGGAGACTTTGATAGCCTTGGAATCTAAAAATCTCATGGGAAAATTATTTGTAAAGAGATTTAGTGGCCTGAGAAAGCATCGTCTATCTCAGTCTACTGCTTTAAGAAGATACCACACATGGTGCTGTTTCCAAACAGTCCTGGCTTCTTTATGAGGGCATTAATCCCACGTATAAACTGATGATCTTCTGGCTTCAAGTCCTCCAAAAGCTCCACCTCTCAACACTACTTCAATGGTGATTGAGTTCCAAGATGTGATTTTTGGAGGAACACATTCCAGACATAGCAGCAGGCAGAATGCTGATACAAATCATTGTCTGGTGTGGAGGAGCACATTCTTAGATAATGTGAATATTCATTCCAGATTGGAGAGGTTATTCAAAGTAATCTGTTACAGAAAGTACAGAAAACACAATGGCAATGCTTAAGAAGAAAGAGGGTCTTTACTTTTCATAGCAAGAATATTTGATTGGGAGTCTCAGTATACTGCCATTTCTGGGCTAGTATGAGGAAGTAGGCAGAATTCTTGAGAACTAACCTGCCTGGTCAGTCTCTAGACCACTGGACTCCAAGACTATATAATTATATTCCTTCTCCTTTTAAATGTATGTCTTTTCACAAAGGAATGTGACCTTTCCTGTCAGTGCAACCAAAAGGGATAGCTAGGTAGTAAGGAACCAGAGTTTGTAGGTTTCCCTAAACAAAAATATCTATTATATATATTTCAACTGCTCATAGTGCTTTCTCTTTAATGCCAAGCTATGCAGCTCAGTTGTCAAAGCAGTGAAGTGAAAATAAAATTAGAGGCCAAATGCCTAAACCCTCTAGAAATGTCATGGAGAAGAAAAAATAAAGACAAGGTTTGCCTTATTATTTTTTTTAAATCGTTAAATATATGAGTTTTGTTATCAGCGTTCTGAAAATGGAATCGGTGACCCATCCGACCAAATGCCTGTGTTCAAGAAATGCCTTGAACTTTAGGTAAATCCCATATTACTTTTGTTTGAATTAATTTACTTGCAGATGTATGACATTGCTTAGACATAGAGACCCAACAGAAAAACACAGACAAGGGCAAGGCCAGATCTCATTTTCTGATTATTCTCATTTTATTGAACAGACAGGAAACTCTTCAAAAGATACATGAACTTCTGTTTCTTACCTACTTTGGGGCTGGAGATATTAATGTGAAGTCAGATATCAGAATTTTCTTCAGTGACCACAAACTTGCATTTTAAAATCTTGTTGTGTTTTGATTTTGCTGTTTTTGATTTCTTTGCCCTCCTTTTTTTTCTCCACATGATGGTGGGTTCCTAAGTAGCCAAGTCCTGCTTCTTATTCCTGAACTTAAGCCCAATGGCAAGTCCTTAGCTACAGAATAGCTGGGGAAATTCATGTCCCCTTTCTGAACTTTCCCTTTTGCCTGGAAACAGAGAGGGTTGGACTTAAAATTTTTCTGCTCCCATGTTTGGTCTATTTTCTAGGTCTATGTACTGTGTCCCCTCATAGGAAGGCAAAATTGTCTTAGTATATCTCAAAAGTAGGCAGCTACTTAGCAACTCCATCCGAGGGCCATATTCCTGACAATAGGAGACTGTACAGTGATTCCAGCTTCTGCCACCATCTTACCACATGGCTTTTTGGTGTTTGATGTATTTACAATTACCATCTATATATTTCTGTTGCATTTGGAGTTGTATGTTAGGAAAAAGTGATGGTTAGTACTGAGAATGGGACTAGCAGTTTGTTTTTGTTTGTTTGTTTGTTTGTTTGTTTTTTCGAGATAGGGTATCTCGGTAGCTTTGGAGCCTGTCCTGGAACTAGCTCTTGTAGACCAAGCTGGCCTCAAACTCACAGAGATTTGCCTGCCTCTGCCTCCCAAGTGCTGGGATTAAAGGCGTGCGCCACCACCGCCCGGCAACAGTTTAGATTTTAAACGTATGACAAAGAGTCATACGTTAAAGGTTTGGTTGATGGTCTGTGGTACAAATCAGAGGAGGAAGAACCTCTAAAGGGTGGAACCTATCCAGAGCTGGAGGGGTGGCTTGAATAGGGTATTGGGACCCTGTTTGCCTCTCTGTGTAGCTTTCTCTATCTCTGTCTCTCTGTTTCTGTCTCTGTGTCTCTGACTCTGTGTGTGTCTCTCTCTGTCTCAGAAATTTGACTAACATGGATATTAGAAAATAAAACTTCAAAATATTAAGTCCATGTAAGTATCTTTCCATTTGGGATAGCAAAAAAAATGTTCAAATTGAATGTTGAGTTTATGGCAAACAATCATACATACATTTATGATGAGGCTATTATTCCATTACATATTATCTCTCTGCTAAGATTGTACTTCATTAAGTATTTTCACATTTATTACAATAATATATTTAATTTTCTTACATTAAATGTAATGATTATTAAGTTGTTCCAGTAAAAAAAAAACACTACTGTTTATAAGTAATTGCTATCTTAGTAAAATATATTTTGCTTATTAGGAAAATCTAAACATTTTTCAGGCTTATTCTAGTTCAGGCAAGAATGGGAGCTAAGACTCAGAAAGCATTTTTGTTTCCTGGGGTTGTTCTAACAAATCTCCACAAAGCAGGCAGCATAAAACAACACCAATTTATTCTCTTTCAGTTCTAGAAGCCAGGTATCAAAATCACAGGACCAGCAGGACCATGTTGCTTCCTGCTATCCTAGACCAGGATTCTAGCTTGGCTTCTTTCAGCTTCTGCGGAAGCCCACTCATCCTTGGCAGCCCTTATCTTGTTCAAGCATCACTTTGTCATCTTCCCCAGGCTTCTCCCCACTTCTTGCCCTTGATCTGCTCTCATAATTTTGCCTTAATTACATCTACAAAGACGAAGACTTTTTTCCAAGTAAAGTCATATTCTGTGGTTCTGGATGGATGTGTATCAATTCGAAATCCACTATCCATGTTGGCCCGTGGACTATAAGTAAAGACATAACAGTTGGGTCTTAATCGTATGTAGTAACTATTAGGTATCCCTTGGAAGTAAAATTTCCTTCATTTTGTTTGCTTATGTCTGTCCTATTACTTTGGTCAGTTTCTCTGAAGCCTGTGTCTCCCTTGGCAGCAAAGGAAACTTGGAGGTCTTAGGCTTAGAAAATTAGGCCTCTTTTAAGACCAGAGAAACAAGAGAATTACTGACACCACTCAGTCTTAACTCGAAATTTTTGATAAAGTCAACCTTGTCAGCCAGTTCAGGAGGCCTTGTAATGAGTCATTTCAGATATAGCTGAGAGATCAGACAAAGATGCTTAGGAAGAGGAAGCCAATCTCAACTTAGCAAAGATATTTTAAATAAAACCATACTATTCTGAAGGTTAACGAGTGGTTTTATACTCTTTTGAAGGTTGGTGATTAATCTGTCAATTAAGATGTGACTAAGCCAACACTATAGAACCATCTAAACTTGTTTTTTAGTTAAGGATCCTGGATATTGTTGAGCTACATCATAATTTAATAATCAAGCTTAGGGTTCTACTATCATAGTGATAGCCTATTTTTACTATAGAAAAGGCAATTTGCAGTAAATTTTATTGAAAATCTTTAAGAAGACGCTCAACTCTGCAACCTACTGTGGTGGAACATTAACTATGTAAAGGTGTGGTGCATTTGTTTCTGCTGCATTTGTTTAACTACCTAAAGATGTGTTACCTTTATTTATGTTGCCTTTGTTTTACCTTGCCTGCGTAAGGCACCTCACTGACACAATAAAAAGTTGAATGGCCAAAAACCAAGCAGTAGGGAGATAGGTGGGGCTTGTGGTCAGAGAGAATAAGAAGGAGGAAGAATCTAGGTTCAAGAGAGAACAGGGAGAAAAAAAAGGGTGACACCAGGAGCCAGCCATCCAAGCAGACATGGACGAAGCCGGAAAATTGGTCATATAAATTGAAAGAAAGATAAAAAGTCCTGAGGCAAAATGTAGATGAAGAGAAATGGGTTAATTTAAGCTTAAAAAGCTAACCAGAAACAAGTCTAAACTAAGGCTGAGAATTTATAACTAATAATAAGTTTCTGTGTCATGATTTGGGGGCTGGCAGTGCGTAAAAGCCTGCTACAGCCTAAAATTAGAATAACAAACTCAGCCCTGCCAAACGGCTATTATGGGGTCAGAGAGATTGTCTGAATATCATTAATAGTTGGTCTTCAGGTTCTAAAAAAAGATCATAAT
This sequence comes from Ondatra zibethicus, assembly GCA_004026605.1. Lineage (NCBI taxonomy): Eukaryota > Metazoa > Chordata > Mammalia > Rodentia > Cricetidae > Ondatra > Ondatra zibethicus. The sequence goes on along the minus strand of PVIU01014093.1, from coordinate 36,527 downwards.
CCAGTCTACAATGTTTTAATGGATATTAGCACAAGTAATCATTTTATAGTTACATACATATTTAATAGATGTACACATTTTCATGTTTATATGTGTGTGGAGGGTTGTGTGAGTGTCTTTGTGTATATATTAATGTGTATATATGAATATGCATGTGTACATGGAGACCAGACAAATATCTTGGATGTCATTCTTTCATATGGATACTGGGGATTGAACTCTTCCTCATGATTGCAAGGCAAACACTCTACCAATGGAGCAACAGCCCAAGTTCTTACATATCTATTTATAGAAGGAAATTATCCTGTTATATTTAGAGTAAAAAATATTACACATTGTAACTTTCTTTTTGAGTATGTGTGGTATCGTGTGAGTAACTTCATTTTCACCAAATATAATTGTGTCAAATTCAGAGTATAAAGGGAAAACAGGAAGGAAAGGCTAGCTAGGCTAGGGAGAAGACAAGGATCCTTGAAGATGGAGGAGAAAAGATCTCCATGCCATCACTTGGTTTCCTCTTAAAGAAGTTGTAGGCTGTTGATAATTGGCGCCTGCTAATAGCGCTGGGGATCACAGCCAAGGTCTAATGCACATTAAGCAATCATGCTTTCACTGAGACACAACCCCAGCCTCTAGATCCCTGGTTTCGATCAGGAAACAGGAAATAACTGCTCATGAGCACATGCATTTTTGATCACGTATCCATGTAAAAATGCTGTTAAACCTTAAGTAACTGATATCTGTAGATTCTTCAGAACACTTTCTAATGTCAACCATGTCGAACTTAATTCTTTGGCAAATACTTTGGGAACTTAATGTTTCATTAAGTGGTTACTTATGTGCAGTAATTTCTGTTTCTGAATTCTAAATCTGCTGCATATAGTAGTGTCTATTCTGGGTTTTGTGCTGGAATTAAATGCCTTTTCAATGGTTGAGATAAACCTAGCCCGATTTTCATTGGTGTGTGTGTATGTATGTGTGTGTGTACATGTATGGGCATATGTGTGCCATGACATGTGTGTCGAAGATGTAGGACAAGTCTGGAAGATTAGTTGTCTCCTTCTATTATGGGCTACTAGGGTTGACCTCAGGATGTTAGTCTTGAACAGTAAGCACTTTTATCCCCCCCTGAACCACCTTGCAAGCCCAAAACATGTTTTTGGGTTAATATAGATTATGCAGGAAAAGTTTATAAAGACGATGGAACATTTGATTTTAGTAAATGAAGATACTGACTTCCACAAGACTAGGAAGATGTAAGGAGAAAGTGAGCAAGTCAACACTGACAGATTAACAAATGATGGATAGACATTGCAGTCATGACATATGTAGGAAGCTTGCAAATAAAGGGCAAAAGATCAGGCTTCCTGGGTGCTTAGTAGAATTAACAGAGATGAAATCTAAAGAGGAATGATTGAATTATCGACATAATAATAATTTACTGAGTAGCATTGAACAGATGTGTTTACAATTCATAGAGTCTAACCCTTCCATTTATGACCTGGATATAAAATATAGCTCTAAGATTTATCTTTTTAAAGATAACAAAATACACTTATCTTCAGAACATGCATATTACTTGCAACTAATTGAAAGGTACTTACAGGTAGAGACTCATGCCAACTTGTGTGATATGAACTGTTTGACTCAAAAATAAATAATACTAACAGGTAGAACTTCCTGAGCTCTTTCCAAAACCATAACTCAGAAACTACTCACAGGCTTTTTTGTCAATAAATCAGGAATATCATATAATACCTAGGAAACTGAGACTTGGGAAAGCATTTGAAATTTGTCCAGTGTTAAATAAAAACAAAATGAGGACCTGGGTAGCATGACTTTGGTTTCTTTCCCTTAACAACTTTATCACACCAAGTAACACTATAAATTTTTCTGTTGGAGTAACATACACTGGTCTGGAGTCTGAAGCTTGGGTTTATGATACCACACACATTTTTCTTATGTTTTGAAGACATATATCTGATCTCCTGCAAATAGTGTATTTTTTTTATCACAAGGCCAATGTAGCATCTAGACATAACAACATGACTGCATTACCTTGAAGGACCCTAATTTTGACAGTGGGATAAAGAGAACTATGAGCATACTTGTTTCTACCCCTCCAAAACAGTGTTTTAAGGCTCCAGAGAATGGCAATGTTGATCATAAATAACTCACAAGTATTTTACTTTTCCTTGAATGCAACCCAACTTTGGACAGAATAAACTTAAGGCAAGTCATGCTGTATTCGAACCATAAGGAGAAGAGGGTTGAATGTACAGGATGGCTGACATGCAAACTGAATGTAGAAACAAAACAAGAAGCCTCAAGTTAGAACAGAGAAGTGGAGTGGAGATTTGCTACAGCTCCCTCAGGTTGCGAGAGGCAGTCGTGAGAACTGAAGCCAGCCACATATATCTTATACATCGTTTGGAGGCAAAGGTCCAGTTTATAGCCTAGCCATGCAAATGTTCCTCGAAGAGGACCCTATTATAGAATCAGTGCTTACAGCAGCATTGGGGAATCTCTTTTGTTCACCCAGCTCTCATCTTCAGACATCTGGAGTACATACCACCATGAAACTATATGATACACAGTAAAAAAAAAAAAGAAGAATGAGATCATTGAGGGACTGCACTTCTGCTGGAGAGCTGAATGTTTGGAATTCTCTAGTTCATTTTTCTCCACTGATGTGCTTTCTGTAGATCACATGTTAAACAAGGGGATCTGACTTCTTAGGAGCTTTTTTGCTTCAGAGGTCATATGGCAATCTTCTGCTTTTTTGGACCAAAACCAATATTTAGCATCCTAGAAAATGGAGAACTGATGAGAAAAGAACCACAGTGGAGGGTGATTTGATTTGAGGTCACACAATATGGCTTTACAGATTTGGTCCTTAGTTACTGGCCTTATCAAAGTACAATGCTTGTGCTGGCGACAAAAGACAAGACAAAAGAGTATAAAGATGTGACAGGAGGAAGATCTGATCAAAGTTTAAATTCTCTGACAATCCAATAGGAGAAAAGACATTATCATCTGCATGTATTAGTGCATGATTAAAACACCCACTCAGGCTTTGAAATATCCATTTAAAATAGCTTAATTAAAACTCAATTATAGAAACTTTCCATACTAACAATGAGAGGACTATTTTTATTCTCACTCTGCATATCAGTGGCCTTTAATTTTCAAATATGCCTTTTAGAATGAGCACTAAAGTACCAAATAATCTCAACCATTTCAAGCATTTTTGCCTTGATTATATAACAATTATAGCTGTAATCTCTAACATGAGAATAATAGAAATTGCAGTAAACAAATTATCCTCATTAGTATTTATTGTGATTCAGGCAATATTAATCATCTTCTCATTATGAAAGTAAACTACATAATGTGTTTAGTTGGTTTCTTTTACTCTTTTGCTCTTATGGTGGCCTGCCACCCAGCTCCCAAATAAGCATACAGAATCTTATTCTTACTTATGAATGCTAGGTATTAGCTTGGCTTGTTTCTAGCCAGCTTTTCTTAACTTAAATTATCCTGTCCATCTTTTGCTTCTGGGCTTTTATCTTTCTCTATTCTGTATACCTTGCCTTACTTCTTACTCCTTGGCTTGTGTAGCTGGATGGCTGGCACCTGAAGTCCTCCTCCATCTCTTGCTCATCCTTGATCTTTAGTTCCCAGATTTCTCCTATTTACTCTCTCTGCCTGGTAGTCCCAGATTTCTCCTTCTATTTATTCTCTCTGCCTGGTAGTCCCACCTATCCCACTTCTGCCTAGCAATTGGCCACTCAGCTCTTATTAGACCAATCAGGTGTTTTAGATGGGCAAAGTATCACAGCTTCATAGAGTTAAACAAATGCAACATAAAAGAATGTGGCACATTTTTCATCATTAAATGAATGTTTCACAGCATAAACAATTGTAATATATCTTTAATATTCTACCACAAATATGAGCTTAAACAACTGTGTGAAAAGTTAGTATATATATTTATAGATATAGTAATAGAACACCTTCTCTGAACTGTCTTTTTTGCTCCATTCATTATCTTGTTAGTAGTGCAAAATTATTGATACTAACTGTCTTGTTTTCTTTTGTTATTTGTGTTTTAGAGTTAATCTTTAATAGTATCATTGTACAGACCACTGCCATTGTACTCCCCCTACTCCATTTTGTTCTAGTAATTTTTATGGTTTCAGGATGTAAGGCATTAATCTACTTATCTTGCGTGTTCTTGCAAAGGAAATGAGATGAGCATGAGAAAAGAAAGGTAAAACACACTTATGGAAAAAAGGAGACATACAGGTGGAAGCAGGTGCAGGAAATTCTTTATAATAATTACAAAGCTAAAAATCCCAAAGAGAGAGGACCTATGAGATTGGATTTTAATAATCAAAGAAAAGAAAAATGTTGGGTCAGATATGGAGAAAGGGAAACCCTTCTGTCTGATGGTAGGAATATAAATTTGTAGGCAGAGATTGCTTGTTCATTTTCTGACTGATCAGACACAAATAATCACACAGAATCTATATTAATTACAATACTGTTTGGCCAATAGTTTAGGTGTATTCCTACCTATTTCTTATATCTTAAATTAACTCATTTCTTTTAATCTGTGTATTGCCATGAGACTGTGGCTTACTGGAAAGGTTCTGGTGGCGGCGTCTTTTTATTCAGCAGCTACATGGTGTCTCTGTCTACTTGCTCTATATATCTCTGTTCAGATTTCCTGCCTGGCTTTGCTCTGCTCATCCATTGGCTGAAACAGCTTTATTCATTAACCCATAGTTTAAAAAAACATATTCACAGCATGCACGGGGAATCCCATAAATTAGTACGTCTACCTTGGCAAACAAATAAAATTGCCCCCCAAAAGTAGAACTCTCAAAGATGCAGGAATTCCATTACAGAGTTAAAATCCAAATGAATGAAACCACTATTCAGAGAAGAGGTCTAGAATCTCATGTTTATTTTATTACCATTCAGAGGATTGTGTAAACAAATTGATTAAAATGCCTTATATGTACACAATGTAGTTCTTTCAAACATTATAAAGAATATTTTGTCATATATTACAGAACAAATGAATCTAGAGAATATCATGCCAAGCAAAACAAGGTAGACACTGAAAGACACATGCTTTTGTTGTAGAATATTATTTTAAGATGTGTAACATTTGTTTATGCTGTGGAAGATTTATTTTTATGATATAAAGATCTGTTGCGTTCATTTATGCTGAATTTGTTTAACTCTGTGAAGCTGTGTTACTTTGCCTGCCTAAAACACCTGATCGTTCTAATAAAGACCTGAATGGCTGATAGCTGGGCAGATAAAGGATAGGTGGGGCTTGCAGGCAGAGAGAATAAATACAAGAGAAGATAGAGGAGGAGGAAAAGAAGTTAGAAAAGAGGACCTGAGCAGCTAGCCACCCAGCTACAAAGCCAGTTATGGAGTAAGAAGGAAAGATAAAGTAGAGAAAGATAAAAGTGCAGAGGCAAAAGTAGACAGGACAATTTTAGTTAAGAAAAGCTGGCTAGAAACAAGCCAAGCTAAGGCTGGGCATTTATAAGTAATAACAAGCCTCCATGTGATTCATTTGGGAACCAGGTGGTGGGTCCCCCAATGAGCTAAAGAGTAAAAAAAGCAAAAAAAAAAAAAACCAGGGTGCTATAAGATATCATTTGTCTTAAAATTTGTAAGTGGCTGACTTTAGGAGCAATCTTGGGGGTCTGTGTTGTTAATCTTTATGGCAATGCAAGTTCAGAGCTTACAGGCATCACCAGAGAATCTGAACAATTCTTTTGTGCATTGCTGCCCCAATACTTTTTCCTTAAAATACATATGTGTAAAATATGAAAGCACAAGCTCTTCAATGAATTCACATGTTGGTCCACTGAGGTTTTCGTGCTGATGTTTGGTGTGAGGATTTCCCTCTACTAAGGACCAATTGAGCTTCCTTTGTTTTCTAAATCATCATTCCAAGCGTCGTCATGCTTGGTTCTAAGACCATCTCTAATGGGCTTCACCCTATCCACCCAACAACATCTTCTTCGGTTATATAAAGTTCAGACTTTATTTAATTCTACTAACCATTGAACTGTGCCACTTTTGCTTAAACTTGGGTAGCAGTACTGTGAACTGTTGTTCCAGAACTGGCATGTATTGGACTCCTGAACTCTATGCATTTGTGGGTGCCTACACAAGAGCGACACAGCTCAACTTCCAGCAGGAAATTGGAAGAAGATAATGAAGATCCCACCCCTAACTCAGGAGAGTTAATGGTAATTGATAACCACTGGAGGAGGAAGAATCATTTCTCTCAGGGAGTGTAGCCACTGGTAGGTTGCCCTTGCTCCTGTGAATGGCCCCATACCCATATACATATGGTAAGTACTACTTGTACATAATAGATTATTAAAAATGAAAAGAAGAGGATATGAAGTTGAGCGAAGGTCTTGAGCAGATGTTCTCAGAAAGTTGGGGTGAGAGGGGCTGCATGTGAAAGTATTTCATTGTATACATGTTAAAATTTATCAAAGAATATACATATATATGAACTGTTTTCAGGCAAGAACGTTTTCTCAAATATTACACTCACCATTACATCACATTAACTTTCCAACTTGGTACTTAATTGGGTGCTGATGTATACATTATGTCCTTTGTATGATGCATTCTTTATTTTATAACTGCCACTCCATTTCTAGTAATGGTTATATGAGTGTAAGTGATTGGGCAGTGAATAACTAGCTTTGATATCAGAAACAGTGCAACAGTGCAGACAATGGCACTTCCTACTTCAGAGTCTGACTGGGTTGGCATGAATAGGAGTTAAAAAAAAAAAACAACTCCAGAAGCAGCTGTCTTCTAGCAAAGGAAGCAAGAAGGGTTTCATTGCTTACCAGTAGCTACAATCTAGCTGTACCTGACTGAGAGCAGTTGTGCTTGCTATTATTACCTTTGTCTCACTACCTGAATAATTATTTTCAGAATATTGTTCAACAGAGCTGAGTCTCATCCTTATTTTCAATCCATGTGGTAAAAATACCTAATATTTGTATAGATACGTAGATCTTAGTTATTTTTCTTTTAAAATGCATTGTCATTATTATAGCTTACAGGATTCACAGTGAAATAAGATGGTTGGTGACCTGTTTTCTGCATGTTCTGTGACCAACATATGTCCTGTCTTAAGCAAGAAGGTCTTACCATCAAGTTACGATGGAACACTCAGAGCAATGGTAATAGCCTGCATTATTTGGAAGTTGTTTGCATATGTGAGACTACTACCTTGACTGGAAGTATCTCATGCCTGGCACTGGGATTTATTTTAAACATATGGCTTCTGGGAAGAGCATTATCTGAAGTGTAAGATAACCCCAACTAAACTCTTTTATATGAATCTATAAATAGGGAGGTTTTGTTTGTTTTGTTTTTGGGTGTTTCAAGAAAGGGTTTATAAAATAGTAGGTCTCCATAGTGATTCCTTCCCTAACGCCTTCCTCTGTTCTGCCTTATCATCCATGTCTCCATTTAAATCTCTCCTCTCATCATTTCTTGACAATATATACCCATTGGTGCAACTGAGACAAGGATGTTATGGGGGATAACCACATTCTGATTGGAAATCAGGCAGCTCCAATGGAGCAAATGCATGCCTGCTACTGTAAACCTGGTCACAAACCCTTGGTTGAGGGGATCACTGGCCCCAGGGGTGAATCTCCTACTATTAGTTTTCTAAATGGACATAGCATCAAACACCCCTCTAAATTTGTCTTTATACCTTTAAATTTGTAAAGTTATCAGAATTCATGAGGGATTCTTCTTTGTGCAGTAGATAGTGGTCAGCACAGAAAACTCACAGTTCATCTAAATGCAGAGAATGTCAGTTGAGTGCTCAGCCTCAAAGGAGACAACTATACCATCTCTTTTGACACAAAGTCTTAGAGTAATCTCAGAGAAAGAAGGAGATATTCTGTTAAGATCCAGGTGATGGGAGGGGCTGGAGGACAACAGTGTCTTCTAGACGTGATAGGCCTGCTGTACTGCCAAGCTCATGGAACCTGTATTTCCTATATATGACCCACACTAGATAAATAAGTCAGTATTCTTGCATGGAGTTGCATATATGTATATATGTGTGTGTGTGCTTGTATATATGTACATGAATATATATATATGCATATTACAAAGAAGAAGAATTTGGGGGATGGTGAAACAGTAACGGATCTGGTATGATTTGTGAGATAGGAGAAAGAGTGTGGGGTAAATACGATTAAAATTGTATCATGAAATTCTCAAGAATTAGTAAAAGTATTATATTTAAAAATTGCATTTTTCTGAAATCTTTTATAAAAATATTAATAGAATTCAGTATGTAAAATATTAAGTAAAATTTGTGCTTATGAAACACATTTGTCATAATATTTATACAATCTTATAAAGTTAAGTACACACAGACACACATACATACGCCTCTATATTTATAGCAATTTCTTTCCATAGATCTACTCAAACAGATACCATCTTTAAACTTTTATATATTTTTATCTCTGGTGAGCAATATCAAAATGAAATAGGTCATTTCTTTCTGTGGTGGAGCGGATGGCTGAGTGCAAGCTGTGACCAAATGATCTCTCTTCAAGGCCAAATGAGAAATATGAACATGGGCTTACTTCTCCTTATGTGTATTTTCAAGAGTTCATTAATAATTCTCCTTTCATTTTGATGAGAGCTAACTTTAAATCCATTTATTGTACATAAAGAAAGAGGGACTCAAGAGAAACCTTTCACCTTTTGTGGTGGTATAAGTTTTCCTGCAGAATTTCAAAAGACAGTTATGTGTTTAGAGAAGATATGGGTACTAACTCGGGGTCCTGGAGTTAAGAAAGCTCCAGCTGTCTCTATAAATCTGTGCTCTGAAGGCAGCAAATACATCCCAACTGTTGGAAACTCTCAGTTAAAACTAATATGTATTTTCTGCTTAAAGTCATTAATTTAGTTTATCAAAACCCAAAATCTTTTTTGACAGAGAGGAGGACTGATAAGCAATTCAACTACACAAGAAAATCCGCATGATAAAGAAGGTCCTTTTATGTAATTTCTAAGAAATATATTGAGGCGTATGCCTGTGTAAAATTCTTTCACTGCATCTACTCACTTAAATTTCCGATCACTTTGTTGAGGCAGGTACTGCTCATCTTCTGAAAAGAAGGAAAGTTAAACTGTCAAAACCATCACAGAGAAACCATGATTCCCCCACTCTGTGCTTATATTTACTGCTCTCTTCTTGGATCCTTAACCAAAACAGCTTTATTGACCTGCTTATCCTCACCTGGAATTAATTAATTAGTGGACAGTCCTATAACAACTGCATGGAAAAAAGCTGCGTGTTTTGTATGCATGGGAAAAGACTTCTGGCCCTAATGGAAAATGAGATGCACCTGAAAAAGAGAACTCACACCATCCTTAGCCCAGTGCACAGTGCTCATGCTGGCTGGCCAGTGAGTGAGGGTATCTGGAGAAGGTGTTAATATTTCTCTGAGTTAGCTGAACTTGATGTATCACTATGTGCACATGATTGTTCATATTTCCTTGTCTTCTTTCACTTTGTGAAAGGAACCTAATTCATTTTCAGAAACTTGCCTATTCAGATTTCACCATCCTCAATCACTATACAATAAATTCCATGTTTCCTAAAATTGATGTCATGAAGTGTTTGAAACTATTTTGAAAAAAAAGAGGCAAACAAAACCAAATCCTGTCAAATGTTGACTTTATTTTACATTGCACCAAATAGGGGCCCTAGACACAAGATCATACTAAGTCAGCAAATATAGCCCATAAACATATTTCTAACAGTAGGAAAATTTCATAGATAAACTTTTTTGTCCTTTGAATGGCTTATTTACAGATTCTGGGAAGATCATAATCTGATTATTTTCTTCTGTGAAGTATTTTAAGATTTGATCTGAATAAAGAAGTAGATAAAGAATTATATTGTATGACAAGTAAATAATAGGAATTTTGAAGTTTTCCAATGGTGCCTGACAGGTTGTGTGTATGTGTTTGTGTACTTGTGTGTGTGTGTGTGTGTGTATGTGTGTGTGTGTAAGAGAGAGAAAGAGAGAGGCTGGGAGAGAGAGAGAAGAAGGACGAGGGATGATTTGGGGGTAAAATACTGACAAAAGAAAACAGATATCAGGCAATATGCTTGAACTTCTGGGAGCTGTGGCAATAAAATTCCTTCTATAAGGGAAAGACTAATAAATTTCCAGGAAGAATAGCCTTCTGCTATTTTATTCTAAACAATCTCAGTAAGACGTACTTGTGTTGATGACAGTTCATGGAGCATGAGAGAGTTGCAATATATCCACGACTGTTGTAAGTAGCAATATAAATACAGGCCTAAATGCAACGTGCAGCAGTTAGTCAAGGGAGGAAAGAGCAGGATGAGGTTTGCAAACTGGCTTTGCACAGGTGAGAGAAAGTCCTCCTCCCTACTTTACACATCTTAGAAAATAGTCCCCGCATAGAGTCTGCTACAGAAGTGATTACAGTTTGAGTTACATTTCGATGTGGATGGAAAAGGGTCTTCACTGGGAGACCACCACATTCGAATGACTGTAGGTTCTTGCCACTGGAGGCAACATCTTAACTATGTAGCTCAATATATGCCTTGACCATGTTATTTTCTTTGCCTCAGCATCCTGAGTGTTGCGAATACAAGAGTGTACCCCTACATCTGACATTATTGCAAGCTCTCTGTTATCCCTGTTGAAATAATCCACTTTTAACCCTTGCCACAGAAGAGACTCAGTCCTTTGCTCATGTGTGCTCCATAGCCTGTTTCTCTATTACTGTTTCTTATGGGCACTGCAAATCCCTCCTAAGGATGTTATAAAGAAACCTGTACTTTATTAAGCACCAGAAATAGGGACCTTGGCCATGGTCCCCTTAAAACAATGACATCTTTCTCTTACTCTGTAAGTCAGCTGTTCTCTGTTCTCCACTATTTGCGTCTTTTTTTCTCTAGTGTCTCTGAGAGTGGCTTTGTAGATAGTTGGAGCAATCGGGGGAGGAAAACCCACAACTACCAGGCTGAGCAAGACCAGAAAACAGTTCCTAATTCTGCTGTTTGCTGTGTGGCAATGGCAAGCCTTAATTTCATCTTTACCAAGCATATTCCCGGCCCATACTGCTCAAGGCACGCTAGCCGAATGAAGTGGGAACTCTGCTCCCGTCCTTTGTATGTTTGCGTCCTTGATGTTTTCCTTCACTAAGGAGTTGGCTTCTCTGTTTGTCTTTCTCCAATAATTCATTAAAAAGTATTTTTCCTACCACTTTAAGAAATCTTAATTCTGCTATATTTTCTCTGCAACCACTTATCATAAATTGCTGTGATATTGTTCACTGAGTACTTTAATGTTTATCAGTCATAAGTTACTTTAATATAAGGCACTTAGCATGATTAACCTTTTCTTCATCAAATCTTCATCTTACACATGGTAAACACTGAATAATTATAAAATGCACAAGTGAATAAAACACAGTCTTTCGCTTCACATTCTTTGAACATTTGTGAGTCATGAGTCTACTCAAAAAATATGTGGGCTTGGTTATGTTTTATTTTGAGAAGTTTTTTTGGAATGAGATAAATTATTAAAATGCAATGTTATTGGCAGAAGAATGTAAGGCAAGATACATTCTTCAATGGATAGATGAGAGTTTTGAAATATATATCAGACATAGTTCTGTTTCCTTTTGCTTACAGAGAAGTTTGTTAATAAAAAAAAAACAAAAAAAAAAAAAAACAAAACTCCAGGAGCAGAGAGAACAGGACTGATTTTTCAAAATCTTACAGTGTGGGTTCAGGATGGGTATTATCAATAATTAATCAAAGGTCTGACATTAAATAGTAGACAGAGGGAAGTCACTCTCCGTGATCTAGGTTTTTTTATTTTCACTTTATTTTTATAAAAATGTATTTTGACTCCAAGTGATCAATAAAGTTCAGCTTGAATCTGTACGAACTCACAGGTTCTCTGTCTTTCCCTTTGTTGGTCTTTCTTGTGATCACATAAGTTGCTCTTTCTTTGACCAACTATCTCAAAAGCAAAGATTCAAGTGATTATGCCTGAAACAAGCAAACAAATGACTGATCCTGAAAATATAAGACATGCAAACAAAAGTAGAAACAGCATTTGGAAGATTTGGGAGGTTTGACACATTTTCTCTTTTAGATTTAACATATCATTTTGCTTTACTAAGTTGGCCGTTTGGACTATGTGAAAATGTGACAGTCACAAATATTAATGATAAAAAGAGTGAATGTTTAGGAGCACAGCTCATGTCTTCAAACCATCATGAATCATTCATCACCAAAGAAAGTTCTAGATTAACATTCCACAGCTGAACCGGAACACTGTGGAACATGGACCATCTATAAACAGAGATAGCAAAACTAGGCAGATTTCACGCTTTGGTGGGAATTCCTGTCAACTAGGGCATGTCAGGGATGCCTTACCTTGAGTCCTGAGCTACATAATGAGAATACTATTGTCATGAAAATTCTTGACCTGTTACCAAACTTCAGGCACTGTTGAGACTTGTCTATTGTTTTAGTAAGTCAACAATGTCTGTGCTTAGGGATATTTAAGTCACTAAGTAACCACACAACAATCCATTAATATCTGAGGCTTGTATATATAATAAGAATAGATATTTGTTAATGTGAATCAATTTGCCCTCCAGATACAGACAATGAAATTGAGTCAAGTGTGAACCACTTGGTGAAAGACACAATGAGATTTATTCGAATGATATAAAATGAAGTTCTTCTTAGGGAAAATAAGGCCCTTCTTGCTATGTATTTGAATGGTCTTTCATAAATGTTAATTATGTATATTAATGCTTGACATGATAAATGAGGAAAAGTAAATAAAAGTGGTCTTAGGATATTTTTTATTTCAATGGTTTTACATGGATGCTTTTTTGACAAATCACAGTAATATTAAAGTTTATCTATTTGAATTAAAAGGCAATACTTTGCCTAAAATAATTAAATTCCCCTTTATTATACGGGTGTCTAGAGTTCTTTGAACTGATTTTATGAACTAATGATCCATGATATTTTCCCTTAAAGAACAGTTTTTAGAAGCACAAGTTAAATGTATATGATGAATTATTTGCAAGTAGATCAAAGAGTGATAAGGGCTGAAAGTCACTTTTTAGTTTTGCCCTTAAAAGAAAGTAGAAATAAAATTGATGTCCAGAAAACATCTTATAGCTCTTGCTTTGAATTATCATGCAATTTCTTTTCCCTGATCAGATGTCACACCCAATAAGTATTCTATCGTTTCTAGTTGCTTTAGTGTTAGAAAACATAGCCATCCTCTTTTTGTAGGCCTGCAAAGGCCCATGCTCAAGGATGCTTGGTCACCTGAACATGGCTTCAAAGATTTTCATCTTCTATACTCATCTCTGTGTTTTTGAAATTGTATCTTTTGAACCCTTCTCTCTTCATAACATTTGATACATTTTCCTGTTCTCACCTTCACCCTCTTCTGTCATTGACTATTTATGATCTTTCATCCAACTTAGGAAGCCACCTTTTTTTCCAGTATCCCTATGTCCTACAGTCACATAAAAACTCTTCACTACACATAGACACACAGTGTAACCACCCCAGGACAAGGATGTTTTAAAAAGAGACATTTGTTTCCTTATCTTTGATTATCAGACTATTAAAATAAGGCACCTCAAGGAATTAGACTTTCCTTAGGAATCACATGCTGCAGAAGGAAAAAGTAAGCTCTGGTGTCAGTCAAAAGAGGAAGAACTTGTCTCCTCAGAAGAGATAACACATAGTTCTGGCAATTTATCAGTTCATTTTGTGAAAATGAACAAAGATGGATGTAGCACGCATTAATCAGGACTGTTTACTTATACATACCTCTTGCCTCTATTTAAATCTAAACCTCATGTCAGTACCTGAAGGATGGACTTGGGAGTCATGGGATTTCTGTATTTACTCCTCTTACTAATGTAATATAAAACTACTGTTTCTGCTTTTAACTTTGTCTCCTTCATTGCCTTATTGGAACAGGTAGATGAGCCTTGATTTGGAAGGCTGCCTGGTCCCAGGATTTTACTTTAAAGACTTTAGTAACAATAGGATTTTTCTTTTGTTTGGAAGGCTACACATGACAAAATAAACAAATTAAAGGATACACTAGTAATAACAATGTGTGGCCCATTTTCATTCTGTAAAAAAGAGATTAGATTACAAAATTGTATCCACAATACAGTGGCCACACATGAACAAAACTTTAAAAATAACTGTGGGAGAACATGACTAGATGGACGGAATGTGGCTAAGATTTTAAAGCACTTTTGAGATGCCAAGACAGAAGCTTATCAAACTAGAAACATACACTGGTGTTAATGAATAATGGTGAATTCACTTGTATAGACTCCATGGCTCTGGGCCATTCAGTTGTGGAGAAGTTATAGAATCTTTTCCCAATATGTCTATGAATTTCTATAATCATCTAAGGTTATCATTTGGCATTATAATCTATAGAGGACCTTGAATAGAATACTTTGTGTTGGTAGTAAAAGTTGAGCTAATATATGATATAGATATAAATAATTTGCATTGGTATGAATCTTGGTTTATTGATACAAATTTAAGGTCATTTTGTTATATGAATAATTGTGCTCTTGACTAAGCTATTATGTTTGTACAGCTCATTTAAAAATGTAATGAATAATTAAGAAATATAGCTTAATAGAGAGTCATCTATAATATTCAAGATTGTAGTCGAGTTGCTTAGATTTTCTAGATGTACAGCAATGTATTTCAGATGGATAGGTATTCTTCAGATCTTTCAGATAACTTCAGAATATGGTATTTAAAATGTTTTAATAACTTAGAATTTTCATGACAATGAGACACATCTGCTCCTGACAGCACCAATCACTTTAAGAGGAAGATGGGTATCAAAGACGCTCCTTATGGATCTTGCTAGCCATA
The DNA here is from genome assembly GCA_004026605.1 of Ondatra zibethicus. NCBI lineage: Eukaryota > Metazoa > Chordata > Mammalia > Rodentia > Cricetidae > Ondatra > Ondatra zibethicus. The sequence continues at coordinate 21,487 of PVIU01014093.1, read as the reverse complement.
TTGAACAAGAAACTGCTCCTGCCTGGACTGCTAAACTGGACATGCAGGACCCACAGAGAAATGATTGTTGAACTTGCCTAAAGGTGAGATGATCCTTTGGGGTTCCTGCTTCATAAAAGAGTCTATAGATGACATTCTGCAGGACTCAGAAGAAAATGACTGACAAACTGCCAAGATAGGCAAAACTGTCTCCTGCTTCATGGAAAATTCAGCTGGACACTTTGGGACTGTAGACTGAAGATGGATGCCCCAATGGAAGAACTTTGGGTGACTATCCAGGTAGCGAGATGTCTCTGTCAATTCTAGAGTTTTGGAAGTTGCTTACAATGAACTTCCTGTTTGCTTAGGTAATATTATATCTTTCTGGAGTCTTTGCTGGAGTTGAAAAATAAATGGTTATAGATATAGTTTACCTTGATTATGATAAAAGATAAAATAGCTATAAATATTGTAACTATAATTCTTGTTTGATACCTGTTTTGTTATATGTAATTTTACTATGTAAAAGTTAAAGCCTTCCTTTTTGTTTAAACAGAAAAGGGGAAATGGTGTGGGAGGTCCTTCATGCTATGTGTTGCTTTTATTGGCTAATGAATAAAGAAACTGGCTTGGCCTATGTAGCATGGGAGGAGGAAGGTAGAGTTAGGGAGATTCCATGGAGCCACTACCAGGGTCAGACATGCAGAAACTTTGCCGGTAAGCCACAGGCATGTGGCAATACACAGATTAATAGAAATGGGTTAAATTAATATGTAAGAGTTAGCCAATAAGAAGCTAGAGCTAATGGGCCAAGCAGTGATTTAAATAATACAGTTTCTGTGTGATTATTCTGGGTCTAAGCTAGCTGGGAACCAAACCATCAAGCAGCCTCCTCCAACAAATATATTCATATCTTCTTTTCTCATATCCCTGTTTTAAGAAATGTTTTAATATAATCCTTGTTCCCCATAGTATTAAGATTTATTTGCTCTGCTACAAAAGTCACAAAACTTCTAAAAGAAATATGGAACAGAGGATTTTAGGTCTTCAATTTAGCACTTAGGATGATAAATCATCAGGTGAGACCTCATATGCATCTTCCTCAAACCCACTTTAAATAAGAGACTTGTATAAGGGCTCTTTCAAAGGAGTCAACAAGAATACACTCTCACACACACATAACTATTTCATTAATGTTTTGTGAGATGTTATAAGATTAAGGGAGACTATATAAGTAAACCATGTCATGTTATACAATAAAATATATATTTTGATCTAGCAAAACTAGACCTTTCATCAAGAAACCCACAAAACTGGGATCTAGAACAAGTCCAAGGCTCCTGATTAGTAAAGCACAAAAACTGTTCCCTAAACAAACAAGGAAAGGCTATTACATTTTGCTTTTTATATTATTCCTCAAGTACACACAGTTGCATAGTTGATTAATTAGCGGTGTTGTCCTCTTAGATTTTTTTAAGTCACCAGAGATGTAGCATGGCTAACGAATATTTTTATAACTTTTTAAGAAAATATTTCTAAAATATTTTAAAATACTTGAAAGCATAAGTAATATATATATATATGTGAATATACATACTACATATTTGTATGAGCATATTTCCTTATAGAAACATTAATCTTCATTTAATGCATTTACCATGATTGATCTTTGAATTGAGGTCAGGGGAATTAACCATAGTTTCAGGGATGCAACTGGCACTGGCACTTCAGTGCTGTCCAAGAAACATCAATAATTAAAATATAATCCTGTGCTTATGACATGAAAACATTCATTTATGTGAAAAATGAGCAAACCAAAACTGGCAAACATCAAAGACCTATAAAACACATTCTTCACACATTGTTGAATTTTGTTACATTTGACAGAGATTGCTCTAGTTAATCAAGTATTTGATCATTTTAAAATTCTTAAATTATTGGCGTAGCCAACTCTTCTAGAGATAAAGAAATGGAATGACAAGTTCAGAATTAGCATATAATCCTCAAAGGAGTCAGCCCTTGTCGGATCCCTTCAGATGACGGCAGAAGTAGTGAGCATACCCTGTCAAAGCACACCAGATAGAAGCCAGTGAGTCAGCAATCCTGAATTAAATTAGTGCCAATCTTTTCCTTCTAACTGCCAAATAAAAGAACTGTGCAGATGTATTTGAGATACACAGTGTAACAGCATTCTAATGCTACCACAAATAAATATTTATCATATTCAAAACAACAAATAACATCTTTTTTATCTACTCCTTTGAACACAGAAATTCCCTGAAACAAGGTGAGACAAGGCTATAGCAGCCTTTTAGAAGCCAGTCCCACCCTGCCTCTAAAGAGTGTTCGCTTATTGCCAGGTACTTTGTTCTTTTTGAAGTGCATCACACTTTGATTTATATTGATCCCTCCCTCTTCATCTACCAAGATTTCCTCAGGTAGATCTGTGAAGTTTCTGAGTGAGATGTTTCAAGGGTCATTCCTTTACTGTATTAACCGATAAGAACAAGCACACATGACAGAACACAGGTAAGCAATTGTTTTGTGTGAAGCTCCACTAGAGTCCCATTTGCTTTCAGACTTAATTATCCTTGAATTTTGTCAAATTACCTTATCATATTCCTCCAGCCCTCAATCTACACATTCATCTTCTTTCATTCACCACTGCTCAAATAGAAATAAGGCCAGGAGAGAATAAACCTATTTGTGAATATAGCATTATCTGGCATAAACGCAAGGATAGGGCTAAGGAGAGACTTTACTGTTCATAAAGCCAAAGAAAAGATTGTTTGCGCTACTTAACACATCACCTTCCCAAAGATGCGAGTGCCCAGCCTAAAGCCTTACTGTGTATTTCAGTTAAATGATCCATTTGTTCAGTTTCTAGTCTTTTAAAATCTCTTCCTCCATAACACTGCTTTTTATATCCATCATCAAGTTTGTAGGATACAAAATTATACAAATAATTTCTTATCATATTTATTCATCTGTGTGGTTTTTCTTCTAGACATGTTGTCTGCAAAATTTCTTTAAAATTAGACCATAATTATGGCTGTAGTGAAAGAGTATCACTGTTCATCTTTGGATGGAATCATGCAAGGGAGGTCATCTCATTAAATCAGATCTAGCCTCAGGGTGGAAAAGCCTACCTTTCAAAGAGCAGAAGTGATTTCTGCAAATCAGAAAAAGCAGCAATGATGCCCAGCTCCCAGATGCTTCACTATTTGAAAAGCAAACATGAAAAATGAGGTCAAATGTTAACTACTGAGTGTAAGCATAGGGTAAGTATATCACATACTAGCATTGAATAATAAAATTACTAGTCAGAAAGTCCAAGTAAGATCACACAGAGAGACAAGTCCAGGGTCTCAATAGAATTTATTTGCAGTCTTCTATCTGATTCTAATTATAGCAATCTATTCAGATATGTACTGACTCTATCAATGAAATCATTTCCTTGGTATGCACCTAGGAGATATTTAACTTTTGGAAACGTTACAGGTATTCATTGCAAATAAAAGATTCTACATTGTCTGCCTGACAAATATGGCAGGTATGAATTCCTGTACACTCTATTCATACAATGAGAGCGCGCGCGCATGTGTGTGTGTGTGTGTGTGTGCACGCGCGCACGCGTGTACGAGTGCACAGACAGGCATGTGCAAAGAGCTCACATTTTTGAGTAAAGGCAGGAAAGGGTCAGAAAGTTCTGTTCTCTATTTGACTTTAAATCCAGTACTAATTCAAGTCTATAGTTTCCATCAAACTTGAAAAAGCTTAATCATTTCACTGCTTTAAAAGAAAAATCCCTTGATGTTATCAAAATTATGACTATTGCTTTAAACTTTTTAATCAAAATCTATTTTTAGATATTAAATAAAAGCATAAAAATATCCATATGAATGAAGATGACGTCCACATCTTCAGCCAGCTGAAATATATCTCTTTCCTCACGTTTGGACCATTATTTTACACTGAAAACTTTCCAAGTCCTTCTAGGTCTCCATACATCACTGTCAATAGTTACCTAACAGCAGCAGGAAAAAAACCTTCTTCTATCTAAGTAGAATCTCCTTCAAGTTGAAGGTATCTCTGTCTGTCTGACTCTCTCTGTCTCTCTCTGTGTCTCTCTCTCTCTGTCTCTCTCTGTCTGTCTCTCTCTCTCTCTCTCTCTCTCTCTGTCTCTCTGTGTGTGTGTTTTATGTGATTCACTGATAATCACCATTGGATACCTATTGCAGATATGTGTTGGAAGCTGAAAAACTAAAAGTGAGTAATAGCTGGACTTTGTGGCAGATTCTTTTGAGGAGCAACCTGGGCTGTAATGTAGTTTAAATATCAGCCCAGGCAATTGAGGTACTCTTCATAACTGGTTGAAATGCAGAGAACAAATGATCATGGAATGTTCATTCCCAACTGATATATCTACAGAACATTTCCCATACATAAGGCTCAGAGAGTATCTCAGAAAGAGGTACAAAGACTGCAAGAGCTGGTGGTCCAGGAACTGTGCTGACATTATGTCTTCTAGAAGTTAGAGGGAACTCAAAACACCTCAACAGTAAGGCTGTCTAAACCAGACCTGAGCAATGGCAACAATAATAAACATGCTGATGTGAAAGAGGGAAACTCATGGATCCCCACCCTGAGACAAAAACTGTAGGCAAATAATGATTGCTGAGAGAGGGAGAATGTATGATATTTAATTGGTTATTCAATATCAGTGGTTACTTCTGAAATTATATATATGCATATATATACATATGCAATCATAAAGACAGACAGATATAACACATATAAAAATAAAGAAAAAGAGCCCCTAAACTTGAGAGGGAGCAAGAAGGCCTGTGGAAGGGAGGGTTGGATGCAGGATAATGAGGAAGAATTTTGTAATTATATTTTAATTAAAAATTATAAATTAACTGAATTCCAAATGAGCATGCATAGAAAGAGTGTTAGGAATGTAAATCAGAGGTAGAGTCCTCGCTTAGCAAATGTCAGGCACTGGACTGAGTCCTCAATACTTAAAACTGAATGATAACAAGAAGAGAACAATAAACTCCCTTTTTTCTCCTTGCTCCCTTATTATTTTTTTTCATCCATTTTTGTATCTCTGAGTTCACATCAGCTAATAAAATGGTAGCCTTACTTTGGGGGACCTGAAATAAGACATGCTAGTAAAATTTAGCTGGCCCATTGCACTCTGGTCTATTGCCAAATTAATCGAAATAAGCACAGTAACATTTTGCATAGTGTATTTGGTATGCTAATTTCACTCTTCCCTTTTGCATTGGAAGGTTTCCTATTTGAGCCATGCTGAATACACCTCCTTATCTAGATGGAGAGAGTTACAATGTTTATCTGGCACTTTGTATCACTGTGATTACAAAAACAAAGAATAAAGGCACCTCAGATACTAATAAAAGAAGCAAAAAACTTGAAAGGGAAAATGAAAAAGGGTTGATTGAGAACTGATATTCTGATAAAGACGTCAGGATTGGCGATCTCAGTAAGACCTTCAGAAGACATAAGCACATCTCCATAAAACCTGATCAGGTGCTTCAAAAGTTACCCTTTTCAAGGTTAGAGATGAGAAATGTATCTTCAGCAGAGTAAGCCTTGCTCTCTGTGCTCCTCAGGGTCTTGGAGTTCATCAGCACAGTTGCATATTTCTTAGAAATTTTCAGAATCTGGAACACGGCATTTTCTCCATCTGTAGCCTTTTGTGGGGTGAGGCAACCGAAGAAGAGAGAGGTCTCCAAACTCAAGAAGACTCCAAGCCTTGTCAGCGGCCCCCAAGGTAGGTGTCGCTGTCACTGCTGCCGGCTGTAGAACAGCACTGCGTTCACTTGTTAGTCAACAAACAAGGGCTAAAAATGTAAGTTGGTAACTTTGGACAGTTTTCTCTTCCAGCTGTTGTGCTAAAATACCTTGATGGGCACAAGTTGAGTCAGGAAGTTTTATTGGCCTCACAGGATGAGAGTGCTGTCAGTCCATGCTTGCTTGCCAAAAGAAGTCTATGCTACCATTATGTTAACTATTTACTTAGTGTGTGTTTTATGTATAAATGTATGTGTGTATGTATGTGTGTGTGTGTGTGTGTGTGTGCTTCTTTGTGTGTATGCAGGTTCACATGTGTCTGTGGGTCAGTGGAATACCTTCCGATATCCTCAGTGTTCTACCTTATTTGAGACCCAGTGTCTTTTGTTGGAGAGATGCCTGTCTTTGTCACCCATCTCCCTTTAAGAGCATGTTGGAATGACATATTCATTTGAACTATTTCCTTGAGTTTTTATGCGTGCTCCAGGTAACCATAGCTCAAATTGACAATCTTGCCTGGCAGGTAATTTAACCCACTGAGCCATCTCCTCGGCACCATGGTCTCTTTAACAAATCTGAGCATAGCTGCATGTGTCAGTGCTCATATCTTCTAAACAATCTTCTTGAGTCTTTATCCCTAGGAGTGAAATTAAGTATGCTAACTGAACAACATAGGCTTAGTTATAATGATATACACATGTTCTTGGTTTATTTAATGGGTCTGAATTCTAGAGATTCAAGTGAAGACATGTGCATACACATGATGAGCCTTTGGGATAAGTGACCACTGCATGGAATGATGAGCAATTTTCTCTCCGAAAGAACAATAGAGAAGCCATTTAGTAGGATAAAGACACATAAGAACTTTCTGGAACTTTCTGGGAATGATGGGAGCATGAGCTGGGTGTGGTGGCCCAGCATCATTTTGTTGCTTTACATGGGTATATATATTAATCATCAGGAAATTTAAATGATCAGTTTTGATCTCTTCATATTTGTGCAAGGAATGACCAAGTTCTATGAGACAAGAAGTAGAAAAGGATAAATATGTTGAGATAGAAAAACCTGGGTGATATCATGTTTCAAAGTTAAAAGGAAATGCTAAAAAAATACAAAAAAACAAAACTAAAAGTATAAACTTTAGTGTTTTACAAGCTTCCTAAGCCATTTTAAGTTTTTTTTTATCAGCATTACAAAGATAAATGACTATTTTTACATTCTCCTGAGTCAGATCAATATTGTACCAAGAATTTGTTTGTTAATGCTTAGCTGCCTTCAGAGAGTTATTGAAAGAATAAGTAAAATGATGGCTATCAACCAGTTTTGTAAAAACATGTGCACTGTAATAATGTAAGCTGTTACTGCTGTTACCATAATAGTTTTGATTTTAGCACAATCTTAAGGGGGGTTGTTTAGAATATGAGTTGAAGTTAGTAGCCTAATGAAAATGTGTGTGTTCTCAGAATCTCCTTTTAATCTTATTCTATCCAGTCACACTATTAAATACTTGGTAAATTGAGTTGAGAGTTTGCTAATTGGATTTGGGGACAATGCACAGCCAAGAATAAATGCTTTAAGAGAGCATTAAAGTAAAAATGATTCTGGCAAACTTTGGGCAACAGGCTAACAGTCCAACAAATGAGATTCCCTAAAGGTGTTGCAATGGTCCAAAGCATTACATAAAATAAAATGCTTAAAATGACAAAATGCTTGCAGCTCTGAGCGACATCATGTTGCACACCAAAACAACAATCTTTTGCCTTTGCCTTGTAATTCCAGATTCTGGCTCATTCTTTGCTCCTTTTGCTCTCTCCAGATTGGATCAGTTGTGATGAAGAAAGTCACTGATTATTTCAAGAAAACCTATGTGGTTCTGTGCTTAGAGACTTGTAATGGTCCCACAGAAAAGTTCAAGAAGTCTTTCTATGGAGGACACAGCAGAAAGAGGCTGGTGCCACAAGACTCAGTGCAGAGTGGGAGATGAACTTAGGTGTTTAATCACGATCAGGTTTTTTTTTTTCCTATTACAGATACTATTACATTCTGTGTGTTTGTCTGTGTGTGAGTACCTATTTGTCTTTGAGCACACACACACATGTATGTACTCCCACATGGAGGCCAGAGAGTGACATCAGGTGTCTTCCTCAATTGTTTTCTTACTAATATGTTTAGGCCAGCATATCTCACTGAATTTGAAGCTCATGAGTTTGGTTAAACTGGCTGGCAGACAAGCCCAGGCTTTCTCCTGTGTTTATGTCCCCAGTGCTACAGTTACAGGTATGTGTTGCCACGAACAGAAAAGATTTTGTTTGTTTTGTTTTTGTTGTTGTTTTTTTGTTTTTTTTTTCTAGACAAAGTTTCTCTTTGTAGCTTCATTGCCTGTCCTGGAACTAGATCTTGCAGAGCAGGGTGGCCTCGAACTCACAGAGATCCACTTGCCTCTGCCTCCTGAGTGCCGGGATTAAAAGCGTGTGCCACCGCCATCCAGCAACACTGATTTTTTTAAGAGAGTGCAGGATATTGAAATGTGGATGCCATGCTGTACAGAAATCATTACTGAACATCCCTCCATCCCCTCAGCTTTACTTCTTGAATCATCTCAGATTTTTTTCTTTATAGTCAAAGATTAGCATTTGTGTTTGCGCTGCTTGAGATGGAGCAATGGTTGAAAGAGCATAAGATGCTGCCACTGAATATGTAGCCAAACTCCCTGGTTGTCGGTTCTCATGGCATTGCAAATGCATTAGCCTTTTTCGGTTTCTTTACTTTTGTATGTGTATACTATACATCTTACAGTATGACTTTCCAAAGATTGTTTTTAATGAACATCTTTAAAGTGCTTTTGGTAACGGAATCTAACATTGTGAAACCATAGCCTCAGAAATAATCACTACGTCTGTGTTCAGTTTCCCCTTTCACTAAACCTGTCGGGTACCTCCTGTTATTATCTAAAGGTGGTGTTGATTGAAGTTGCTTGAGACTCATGTGTTTTCCCAAAGAGAGCTCTATTGTAAAACTAAGTGGAAATGTGTAATATACACAGAAATCCACTGTACATACTAACGTTAAAAAAAGGAAAGCCTTGATTCCTCACCTTAGGACACTAATGTGAGCAGCCTAAATTCTTTACCTGAGTCAGATTTTAAAACTCATATCTCTTCTTTAAAGAGAAGTGGGGTCTCCAAGAGCAAGGATCCTGCAACTCCAAGACACGAGGTACAATAATGGATCTGTCCTTTTTACCCAAAGCTCCTATAGCTGTTTGTGCAGCAAATATCCAAGTCAGGGAAATGAGTTTCAAATAACTGAAGACCTACAGTGTCACAAAAGCACCATGGATAGGATGGTAGAATGAAGGAGGAATCAGCTAGGATGTGGTGTTCTTCCTCAGAAGCTAGACTCACAGCGGGTCTGCATGGTCTGAAAACATGGAAGAGTAAGGAAGCTTCCTTTGAATGCTAATTGAGACTGGCATGCATGGTATTGGATACAGTCTCAAAGTGAGCCATTGCCTGTAGGTGATGAGCTCTTGTAGTGGAAATATCAGAGAAGACTTTTTTTGACAATCATACTGCCAAAAAAAAAAATTAATTAATTAATTAACGTTACTCTTGCATGCCAGGGTGAAAAAAGACAGGTCAGAAACAAGTGCCTTTTTTTCCATATGTGCAAGATTGTTCAACTTCTTTCATTCTTTTAGAAACCAGAATGAACCCAAGCACCCCAATTAAGGCTTCCATAACAGAGCCTGCACCTTTACACTAACTAATATATATGACCCCTAGCACTAGTCTGTGTGCTTGACTTGGTGGAGACGTCCCTCTCCTCATCAGAGAGAAGAATCAGAAGAATTTGTATATTTGTGGTTTGTATGCAAAAATATTTCACTGTTTTCCCAGAGAGGAGCATAAGAAATCCTCTATCTGATAAAATAGAATCTGCAACAAGCTGAGTTGTCTGGAAATTCAATGAAATACCGTACTGATACACGTAGACGGCTAGCCAAGCAAGATGTGTGAAAAGCAGAGCTAGGATGTTGAAAGGTTTGTTTAAACACGTGGTTTCCAGAGAGTGTGTAAAAAAGCTTATGAATATTCAGAGTTCCTTTTTATTGTTTGAGAATTTTATACATGCATATGATAGAGGTTTTTGATTCCTCTTCCTCCAATTTCTTTCCTACCCACCTCACCATTCCCTCCAAACTTCGTCTTCTATCATAATGACTTCACTTAGTGCTGCCAGTATGTGAATGGATATAGGGCCATATACTAGGGTGTACGTAGCCTCCCAGGGGTCATAACCCTTTAAAAAAATGACTCTCCCATCCCTTAGCAGCCATCAATTACCAACAACTCCTTAGGCAGGGTGAAATTTTGTGATCACTTCCCCATACATGCTGGGAGTTTATGTGTCTTTTTCTTGTTCAGGTCTTGGGCAGGCTGTTACAGCCACTGTGGTTCATACATGCAGTTGCTTCATTGCATCCAGAAAACAGTGCTTAAGATATTAAAGAACATTAGGAGGTATGCTAAAGTACAGATGAAACCTGAGCTTAGTTGTACTACTTGATGAGAAGGGACCCCAAATCCATCAAACATGCAGCATCCAGCTTTCACGAAAGATTTGAAATAGTGTTATTCCAAGTAGGTAGAAAATTAGGTAGGAGAGCCAGGGAAGGTGAAGTAAGGGGTTCCTGAATTTTCACTAGCATTTTCAGTTATTTACCATCCTGGCCATTCCGGATCCTGTAGAGGAAGGTGTCAAAGTTAACTTTGAAGTTTACAATCAAGGTGGAGCTCTCTGCCTAAAGCATAATTGCTTGTGTCTCTGCTACTGTACCTAAGATGCGCTGCACACCTATGCTGTCCAGTTAGGCCTTGTTGTTCCAGATGCTAACTGAACTGTAAGAAAACAGTCTCTACTTGGTAATTTTCTCAGATACCACTTTTGTGAGCCACTGCACTCAAGATCACATCCTACCAAGTGACAGTTCACATGTAATGTATAATGAAAATGAGAGTGTAACTACTTGCGCACTTTGACCCAGTATGGGACACAATTAAGATAGATCCTTTTAGCTCCATAGTTCACTCCTCTGCCCCTGCTCCATGCTGCTTCATTTCCTTTCCCCTGATGCTGGTAGGAAGCATGCTCACAAAGGAGCAATGTGTGTCCTAAACACTTTCTGAGGTGTGTTTCCCAAAACACCCACCTTGCAACAGAGTTTTTTTTCCACATGGACTTCTAATGGTGATTTTTATTTTTTTCTCATAAAATAAGAAAATAAATATGGGTATTAGCCACTTTGTGGATGACATAATAACTATGGGCCTAACATGTGTGGTGAAATCACTCTATGAATTCCAATTAATTCTGTCAGCTGCAAAGACGGGGCAGCTCTAACTGGCCCTCTTGATATGGGGACGAGGACTGTAAATAGGGCAAGATACAAATACAGCCTGAGCAATCAAAACAAAACTTCAAGCACAATGATTTCAAAACTGCAAGCCCTCCTAAGAGGGCTATTTCATCAACCACCAATTATTCCACCCAGTGTCACTAGTAGACTTTAAGATGAGCCATCTATCTAATAAGTATCACTATAGCTCTGTGAAAATTCAGAGTTCCATGTCTGAATACTGAAGATATATCTGAAGTTCTCTTTGTTGTGCTTTGGATCTTAAGCGTTCCCATCATTCTTTTATGCCAAAGGCTTGGTCGCCCTATAATGTTGTTGTGGTGAGTTGGCAGAAACATAAAATGAGGCCTGGTTGGCCGAGGCGAGGTTACTGGCTGTTGTGTCCTTGAAGAGGTTATTAGGGCCCAGAGATCTTCCTCTATGCCTTCACCTCTCTGCTGCTTCACTTACCACAAGTTCCTTTTGGATGCACTGCCTCATTGAGGCTCCATCAGGCCATGGAGTGAAGCTCTGAAATGATGAACCAAATTCGATTTCTCAAACTTTTTAACAGCCACAGAAAGATAACACAACTCTTTCTTTCAAACACTGTGAATCTCTCTTTCCCGTCAAGGTTTTGGATAATGGAAGGACTTTTTTATTGAGTGTAGAAGGAGCTATATATCTCCCAGGATTAGATGGGTAAATGGCATTCAGCAGATAAATGTGAATTGGTTTAGCATTCATAGGTAGTCCCCTGGCAGCTGCCAAGTTTGTACAAGCCGGATGGAGTTGATGGATGATGCCAAGCAGACAGCGTCTTCCAAATACAACAGGGCTGATGTACATACGAGCTCAAAGAGAATGTGGCAGCATGCACAGAGCCTACACAGGTTCAAGCCAGATGGGGTCCCAGCACTAAGAGGAGGAAAAGGATACAGGTGCTCCAATCTGAAATCAAGAGGCTATCTCCAATTGATATACACTTACAAAGGAAAAATTAATTTTCATCATGGCATCCCACTGAGTATATAAGCCATGGTAAAGGGCAAGCCCCATGCCCAGCAGTAGGTGGCTAACACATAGCAAACTCATTGGCGTTTATTATAGAGTTTTTGTCTCATGACGCTTTCTTTGAATATTTTTCATCTCACTGGCCTTTTGCCTTGCATATTATGGTTTCCAATTTTGTGTTTTTATGTTTTTCATATATGTATGTTTATGTGTATCTTCTTTTTCTTTCTTTTCTTTATTATCATTGGTTTTTTGCCTGTTTTTTTTTTTTCTAAAAATAGAAAGAAGGCTGGGTGGGGATGTGAGGAGGATCTGGGAGGAATTGAGTGAAGGAAAACTGTGGTCCTATTATCTTGCAAAATTTTTGTTTTTTAATGATAAAGAGCAGAATTGGGCTTTGTGATACGTAGCTATGCGATTTTTTTTTTGTTTATTGTCAATATCTTTCTTGGACTGGACAGTTCAGATGGCAGAGGCATCTTCTGTTTCTTGTCCGTGCGTCCAGAAAGATCTTGCAAACTTCATGCATGGCCCACCTGCTACTGAAGTGTTCAGATAGATTAAAAATAGCAATGTCAGAAACAGAGATCACAGGCTTATATTTCAGTCCTGAATTTAAGAGCTGGTTAAGAGCTTGGTGGAATGTAAATGACCCAAAATTTTAGAAGGTACTGGGCAAAGCATTTTATTGCAGTAACTGACAACATTTATAACTCGATTCCTGCAAGTTAGTTTTGCAGGTGAAGTTGAATTCACCCAGTCTCTCTCTCTCTCTCCCTCTCGTGTGTGTGTGTGTGTGTGTGTGTGTGTGTGTGTGTGTGTGTGTGTGTGTGAGAGAGAGAGAGAGAGAGAGAGAGAGAGATATGCACATAGAAAACATTCTCAAACTTTATTTTTATGTTCTTGAGTAAATATCCACTCACCTGTGATATCTGGAGAGCGAGGAAGTGTATTCCTCTTTTCCTCTTCCCCTCTGCTGAACACTAGACTTTAACACACATTTGCTCTCTCAGTCACAGTGTGCATTCATGTAATATCATATAATATTCTACAAATTTTTCTTTGGATGTGTTCAATTCTTAGTTGTTAAAAAAAGTACAAGGTTGTGAAAATTCTCATCCCTTGCTGAGCTGTTTTAGTAAAGAGAATTTTCATTTATTATTTTGTAGCAGTATGTTGGTTTAAAAGTGAAAACTCACACACAAATGTCTGAATTGGCAATGAAAAATACCTGTATTTCTACTCTCCAAGGGTATCTCACCCTTGGAGTTTGTTGTATGTTTGTTGTATGTCTTTTCCTTCCCATATGCATTGATTAGTGCATTCTAAGAAAAGTGGTATCATTTAATGAATATTATTTCAACATTTCCCTGCATTTATCACTAGACCACTGGAATGAAGGCATTTATAAAGGTTTTACGTATTCTAGTTAGAATTCAGAAAAGAACAAATAGAATTTGTGCTTAGCCCACAGAGTTAAATCAAACTAGGAAAAGGCTTGATCAGTATTGGGCAGCTTCCAGATTAGTCACCTAAAAAGAGGTGGAAGCAGTACCCAAGGAAAATGAAGAGTAGGTTGCTAATAGCCCTAGAAGTCAGGCCCAACATCTCCCCTTCTTGCCCTTGGACTCTGATGGCTTTGTCTGACTACTGAGTACAGTTAGAGATGAGAGTCTAATGAACAGCTATGTGGAGCTTATTGTACTCTCTCCAGTAGTAAAAGAAATTATGCTTTGGATGCTAGAGGGGAATTACCCTTGCAAATGTCTCTGAATATGTCTTTACGAATCTTTGGACCTTGAGGTCTTCTGTGTGTGGTGGTCTGGGAGAAGCATGACCTTCCTGTACACTGGCCTGAAGTGAGTGACCCCTGAAGAATCACTGTCAGTTTCCCAGTGAGCTGGAGCATGTAATCTGTGTTCTATTTCTGCTCATCTCTGGACCTAACCTTGTGATGGTTCAAGGTAAATGAAAGTGCTTCTTTACCTGAGGACTGAGCACAATGATGAGCTAAGAAAGATGCTGTTCAGCAACTAAAAGGAGAGCACTTAGCTCCGAGAGCCAGATATTTTTCTCTCAGGGCCGATTTAACTCTGTGCTGTAAAACCCTGTATTCATTATTGAGTAGCACTGATTAAATGTTCCAGTGTGCACAGAGCTGTTCTGCGAGCCACACAAAGAGAATTGCCCTGCCCTATAGGACCTTAAAAATCAAAATCAGGGATTTACTGCTGGAGAGGTGTCATTTTGCTCCCTGCATGTGATGTGAAGGGAAGACTACAATCAATGAAGGATACTTTACACTCTCTAGCACCTCCTTTATCTTGTGACGCTCTCATGAATTTTTCTCTTCACTGTCATTTAACCCTATGACTTAAAATTAGTGCTAAGCATACGTTTAAAAAGTGATTAAATGAGGACAATGCTTTGATTTTATTTTTTTTAACTTCATATAATGTAATATAAAAGATGTTCGATTTCTTTTGTTCATTTTTTGCTCTTTTGTGCCTCCCCTCCCTCAATTTGGAGACAGTGTCTCTTCCTGCTTAGCCCAGGGGGGCCACAAGGTCATGATCCTCCTGCCTCTCATGTCTTATAATTGCACCACTACTTTGGGTTTGTCTCTTTGGTATTGAATCACATTTTCTTTTTCTTTAAACCAAAATTTTAAAATGAGCACATTTTCTTTAGTCTGTCGCACGAAGTAATTTTGCATAGCCAGATGGAATATAAAGGGACATTTGTGGGCCTTGTACATTGTTAGTATCTACAGTCTTACATAGTTTTAAACTTTCTGTTATTTGTGAACCATAAGGGGAAGGAGCTCCTGAAATTTTCTAGTAAACTTCTACATTATTTGTTGTATCCATAGCAACGGTACAAACTGAATATACTGGTGCAAATCCTGAATCTTCTGAAATGCTGTCTTATATTATTGCATTATCAACCATAATATTATTCTGGAAATCCCATTGTTTTAGTACAAAAACATTGTTTTCTAAGACCCATGTTTGTTCTTGAAATATCATAAAACAGTTCTTATTGAGTGCCGTGTCCTGATTTTGGTTTGGAAATGAGAGTTAAGCAGTGTCCTTATTGTGATTAGTATTCTGCCATTAGCCTCTTTCTGTCCCCACCTCACCACAGCATAAACCCCAACCTTCAGAAAAATCAATGCAACCAATGCACAAAAGAATAGGACTGACAGATTCGTGGTTTTCCAAGGAGATTTCAAGATAAGGCCGGCAAAAATAGCATTATAAGATTTCAATAGCGTTATTCTGAGAGTGAAACACTTCACTGTGTTGTTGACTGCCCTTTGTGGTGAGATATTTCATGTTTGTCACTGGGAAGTCACTTATCATTACACCTGTGTATAGGGTGCTCCTGTCTCTGCTCTACCTTAGACTGGTAGTGACAAATTGCTTGAGGATAGAGATTATTGACATTTAAAATAATGTTTGCCTTTTATACCACTAGGAGAGGTCTCTGCGGCCTTTTCTTCTAACTATAGAATATAGATAGAATATAAAGGATACCACAAAGTTCATTGAGCAGAGCCAGGCAAATTTGTCCTCGAGAGGAGAACCTGGACTATGCTTACTAAAGCTGAGTGTTAGAAATCTTCTGAGAGTTGGCACAGCCACTACATTCCATCTGAAAAGTATAGCTAGCTTAAACCCAGTACATGGAAAAGAGAACTTTGATGTTATCCAATGGAAGATTTCTCAATTGAGGTTCTCTCTTACCTGGTGACTCTGATTTATGCCAATTGATAAAAACTCACCAGCATACTCCTCTTTCCTCAACCACACCCTATACGAAAAATGATGTGCGCTTCTTCAGAATCATATCCTAAGGTCTAAATTAGTGATTGGCCATCACTGGTCTCCAGAAACATCTCTCAAATGTAGTTTATAGACCAAGGAAAATTCTGTATAATTGCCTATTATTGTTATTTTTCAGGTTTACTAGGAATATGACTAAAATGCAAAGGAATAATCATTTTCAGAAAATTCCATTAAAATGGACTTTTTGATTTTACCTTTGCCTTAAGAGAAGATACCTGAAGAACATGGTCTTTATCTTCTATCAGTCTTTCAATACATGCATTTTGTAAAGGAGCAATGCTATATATGATTATTTCAGGTTCTAATTCGACAGTTAAATAAACCACCATCCAAGTAGTTATGATGCATAGCTGAGAAATTTCTGATTGGTTAAAACCCTATTTTAATTATTTAAAGACATTATCATTCATATGGAATAGAGATAGGCAGCTGATATCTGTGTTCAATGTAAATGCATTTGTTTCTTTTACTATAGAGCAATTTACATGAGATTACAAATGTGCCTAAATATTCAGGAATTAAATATTCATGAGTATCTGAAAATCAGAATGAACTTTTATGTAAACATTTATAATTTGGAAGTGCACCCCAAAGTACTACCAAATGTATCACTGAATCTAATGGAACAATACTGGGAAAATTAGGAGATAAATATAATTAAAACTATATATCATTTTATATAATTAGATAATCAAAGTATTAACATTTCTGCAGTCATGCTTTAAGATGTTCATTATCACTGACAGTGTTGATCAGAAAATTAAACTAAATAATAAATGACGATAATTTTACAAATTTGCTTAAAGTTTACCTTAGTCTTCCAAATTAAAAAAGCGAAAAGCTCAATGATTCTGTTAAAAATTCTCTTTAGTAAACCAGTGGTAGATTTTAGGGTAATTAATTTGCTATTTTTTTCATGCCTTTCTAAATTAGTTATTTGCTAAGTCACAGAAACAAATGCCAATCCATTAAAATAAGTAAAAGTTTTTCATAGAGACTTTTGAAATACTTTTTATTCCCACTCTTAATTATTACACGCACAAAAAAAAAAACCCTAGAGATTATCAGTTAAAGGAGAATGTAAATTAAGTAAGTCATAATATCACCATACCTTTTCTTCTCTCCCTTTAATACTGGAAAATAGAACAAGTCTTGTAATAAAATAGTAATTGAGCTTAATTTATTTTTTTCTGAATATGTTGGGCCCTAGAACTTTCTTTATATACAAAAATGTTTGGGGAATCAAATAACATTAGATAGTTGTTAAAAGATTCTTATATTGTGAACATTATTAAAAACAATATTTTTTATTTTTCTCATTCTATATTTCTTATTTCCTTATTTAATTTAATTTTAGTAAATACTTTCATCATGTTTTTCTCTTCCACAGCATCTCTTAGATGCTCAGCCCCTCTCCATCCACCCAGTTTTATGTTTTTTTCTCTCTTTCAAAAGAGATGAAAAAAACCCCACAAAACACACAAATGAAATTCAAAACAGACAAACAAAACACCAATAAGACAAAAATTGCCAAAACAAAACAAAATGAAACAAAACAAACAAAATCCTTAAGTTTGTTTTGTATTGGCCAACTGGCCCTGGGCATGGGACCTGTCCGAGAGTCTGGTTAGTATACCCCATGACATGCCATCGGAGAGAACGTGTTTTCCTTTTGCCACAGGTTTCAGTTGCTAACAGTTTAGGGGTTGGGCCACTCTGCCCCCTCTCAGTGTTGAGACCCTTTCTGACTTAACTCTGTAGGTCTTGTGCATGCTGTCATAGTCTCTGTGAGTTCATATGTGTGTCAGCCTTTCTGCCTGGAAGATGGAAGACATCACCTCTGACTCTTACAATCTTTCTGCCTCCAATTCCACTTAGGTCACTGACCCTTGAGGGGAGGAATTAAATGGACTTTAATATCTTTTAGGACTGAGTGTTCTAATGTCCCTTACTCTCTGCATATCATCCAGTTGTGAGTTTTTTTAATTCCCATCTATCACAGGAAGCTTCGCTTGGTGTGCATTGACCAAGGCACTGACTCTGAATGCCATACTCCTTTTTTCATTGTATTTTGAATCTTTAATAGTTAAATAACTTTATAGCTATATTCCTCTAACAATAAATAAATTCACAGTTATATTCTTCTAACATAAATTTCTACTAAAATCAAATCATAATCATGGGGGCAGAAGCTGAACGACATTGGGAAGATTTAACATGGATCCCATAGAAGAGTTGAAATTCTTTCTTTTTTTTTGGATTTTAGACTATTCATGTTTACTATATTGTATTCAGGTTGATACTCAATAAGAATTACAGTTGTTCTTGTGCATGGCATTATAATAAATGATAAAAATTAAGATGATATAGTTTCTCCCTTCAACAACTTAAAAATAATATACCCATTTTAATAGGAACTTTGCCTCTTGAATTAGAAAATTAATCCCACTGAGAAAAATTGTTGCAAAAGCTTATTTAATCCAAAGGACTGTGAGTGTTTGGAACAGGATTTCCATGGTTATAAACTATGTATCACTTGTATAAAACTGAATTTTTTAGCCAAAACTTTAAGTTTGTTCTATGAGATGCACTTAGCCTAGTTGTAAGAAATATCTTAATCTTTCAGACAAATCAAAAGTAAATGTTTGGATAATTTCAGGCTTGGCTCAAAATAAGATATGTGGAAAAGATCTGTGTCTCAGAGGTTTCAATTATCTGATGGATTTAGCTGCAACTGGCTTCCAAGGCTTCTTGTGAGGTAAACATGGAATAGACTCGAATAAGCAAGTTCCACGTTTTAAACTCAAATTAGTGTTTCAAGGACTCACTGGGTAATAATGGTAAAGTGGTTTAGTAAACTTCATTAGTAGCAGTTCCTTTTATTTAGGAAAATCAGAAGGAGGTGAACTAAAAAAGAAGTGAGAACTATAGGATATGGCCTTTCTACATTACAGTAAGATGCTTGAAATGAAGTAAGAGCCAGTTTAATAAACAGTGGACAGAACAATGATGCTGTATGTATAAACACAGAAACACAGTTATAGATGCCTCACCTGGAAAGAAAGCACTGGGTTTGATTGTGTACTGGATTGTCTTTCAAGTCACTGCAGTTCCTCCACACCTTCAGCTCAGGACTGGACTACAGATTCATGCTTTAACTGTTACTTCTCTTGTCTTTCAGTCTTCAATGATTCTTGAATAGCATTCTTAGCTTCTCCATAGCCTTTCCCAACTGATGTATGCACACACTACAAAATTATATATCTGATAATGCCAGTCCAAAAAGCAATTACCTAAACTTCTGGCTGCTTCAAAAACCATTCCAATGAAGAACAAGTAATACCAACTTCTTTTGGCATTGCTACCCCATCTGCAAAACATAGAGTGGACAGTGGACTTCAATTTGCTTGATGTTAGTCTAGTTATCATAAGTTTCTTTGTATTTCCCAAAGTTTGAGTGTGGCCAGCTTTGTTTATACAGCTTTTCTTTTTAAATGTATATTTTATTGGTTCTTTGAGAATTTCCTATAATTAACTTTGTTCATTTTTACTCCCCTCCTCTATTATACAGCTTCTCTGATGGTACTAATAAGAAGAAATCCATAACATATAAAATATATGATATTTAAAATGGATAGAAGTCTAAATGTAAATCTGATAAAATCTTAATTATTCTGAATTCATATAAGCTTCTACAATAAACTGTAAATAACTTTATGTTCTAATAAAATTATGTTCTTAGAAATGAGATGCAAAATGTAAATAATATATACTATATCAGCAATCATGATCCTGATTAATAAAAAGCATACATATAGTATTTATAATTACAATTAGCATATCCAGCGTAATATCAACCAGTAAGTTGAAAAATACATAATCATTCTTGAAGCTCAAAGGCTTAGAAAATTATAAGTATTTTTCAGATTTTCTTCCATAAAATCTCTTACTTAGCTGTAATTACACTTATTTTTAAAGATTTACTTTTAGTATTTATTTATATACTTATTTGTGTGCATATGTGTGTATATGTGTGCATGTATGTATATGTATGTGTTTGTATATATGTTTTGTGCATATGCATGTGTGCCTGTGTGTGTATTGTGTGTGTTTGTATGTGTGTGTATGTGTGTATATGTGTGTGTTTGTATATGTGTATGTGTTTGTATGCATGTGTGTGTCTGTGTATGTTGGTGTATGTATATGTTTATGAGTGTGTGTTTGCATGTGTGTCTATGTGTGTGTGTGCGTGTGTTTCTGTGGATCTATGGAGGTGTGAAGAGGCTGTGAGATCTACTGCAGCCAGAGCTATATAGGAATTAGTGAGCCATGCAAACTGGACTCTAGAAACTAAATTGAGGTCCTCTACAAAAGCATCAAGCACTCTCAATGCCTGAATAGTCTCTCCAACCCCATAAATTAGCTTATTTTCATTCCTGAGCAAAAAAAAAAAATGTTGTATGAATGGTACCAGTTTTTAGCAGTAATTTTTATATGAGTGAATGAAAGTAGGCTACCCTTAGGATTTAGCAATGTACTCTGTAGTTTTCGAGTGTAAATTTGTTTATTAACAATTTAGTAAGCATCAGCTCCTACATCGTTTATATATAATGTCTTGAAGATAAGTAAAACAACTTGCCTGTACTTGAGCCTCTCATCGCTGGGCCTTATTCATAGCGACAGTTAGAAAGGCTACAGGATTATTTATGGCCTTAAATCCACACTTTGTTATTATCTCATTAAAATTCAAATTATGTCAATAAATTCTGGCATTGTTCTTATGGAAGATTCTCTTACATTTAAACCCAAATAATTCTCAGTTAATTAAAATCACATTAATTACAGAAGTGATGCTTTGACTACTTTAGGAGTTCTGCCTGACTGGGAGGGTAAAGCAGCCGTTCTCATAAATGACGTCTTCAAAATAAGCATAGTCTTTATATGTAGTGTTTGTCCTATTTACATTAATGCAAACTGCACGTGATTTCCCAGTATTAAAAATTTCACAAACAGCTTGCACAGTTCCTTAGGTGTTAATGCTCCCTCTTACAATCTGGCATTGGATCACTTTTAAACACCACAAGGTAAAGCAAGATACCCTCTTCTCACTCCCTGGTGGGACTGGGAAGACTCCACACAGAATTACCTCTTAGTAAAATTCTACAGAAATTTCATCCAATGGATGGAGATAGAGACAGAGACCCACATTCACATCAGAGCAATGGGTTGAGCCCCCAAGGTGCAGGTGAAGAGCAGAAGGTGGGAGAAGATGAGTTAGGAAGTTAGGACCGTGAGGGGCTGGTCCACCTACTGAGACAGTGTGCCTGAACTAATGGGAGCACACCAATCCACCTGGACTGGGACTGAATGAGCATATGATCAAACCAGACTCTCTGAATGTGGCGGCGAAAGTTGGCAGATGGAG
>PVIU01014092.1:0-53218 GCA_004026605.1 Ondatra zibethicus | reverse complement strand
TTTCAGATGCAAACTATTTTAATTGCCAAAGACTTGGAATAATCTTAGCTCACTTGCATTAACATTTTCTTCTAAGAGCTTTTGCTTCATTTTTTTTGCAAAGTTTGTATTATTAGTACTTAGCAAACTTTTGCATAACCATTCTCATTCTTGAGCCCATGAACAATAAACAAAGAAAATAACCAGGTTTACTGAAACCAAGTTTCATAATTACTATTAGACTAACAGAATGCTCTTATTAACTTTACATGGCAATTGATCAAGTCTTCATTTATGAAGCAATTGGCTGTGGACATTCTTATGAAGCCAGGATGGTGAAGGAAACCTGAACAGATGCAAAATTTAACAGAACTCACACATCATTCAGCGCAGATATCTCTGTTGTAGTTTTATGTGTTACAAATGCAAATACTTGTGCCACACATCATATACAGGGAGTACAAACATAGCACAACTCTTTTAAACTTATTTGCAATTATGTCAACTCAGAACTTCCAACTTCCATCTGGTCTGTTCATGGAAATATGCATACATACACATATACGTGTATGTGTGTGTGTGTACTAAATATAAGTATAAAGTAGATTCACTGTGGATTTTACTCTCCTTGAACTATAATGCTAATTACACATATAAATCTCTAAGGATATTTAAATATTGTCTTTTCTAAAACAATGGCACATTTTGGTGTACTTCCTTTTCCTGGATTGTTTAGATTTTTCCTTAGATATTCAGGAATTTACCCCTTAATAATATATGTTTAGTATTATTGAATGGAAATATTAATAAAATTCAATGTGTCAATATTTTGTTATAATCACTATTTTTCTCAAATAAATATCTCAAATAAATATTTTCCACCTTGTAGTAATGAAGATAGGGGCCATTTTTCTTATAATCTTTTTTCTTTGCTCATACATGCTTACTTATATTTATCTTGAGTTAGTATTGTACATATTAGTACTCATTTATATAGTTGTATATGAATTAAGTATTCATATGCCTGCCCTTAGGCATAAAATGATATTTCACATTATCTTTTAACAAATTATTCATTTTGGGGTGGCTACCCTAAGTGTTTTTCTGTTATTTATTTATTTACACTTATACATTTCCTAGTTTTGTAAATATTCATTCTAGAACTCCTCGGATTTTTTCTTGGTAATATTGTTAATTCTTAAATTCTATTCATATGGCTATTTTTTAAATCATATTATTAATTTTATATTATCAATTGATAATATGGTTATTATGCAAATTGTCATTTATAATTAGTAGTATGATGCTTTCCTCTGGGCATAAAGAAGATCTTAGAGAGTACTTTGATCTGGTAGTTTGGAAACTAAGTATGTCAGCAGAATCTTGCAGAAGTGTCTAGGACTATGGTGGTAATAATGGAGTTCTTGATATTCCTTACTATGATAAGGAATCTCACCTGAGATTTCAGTCTTATTCCCTTAGATTTCTCCTAATGGCAAGTGATTAGTGGAGCTCTTAAAGGACATAGCAACTTGAAGGTTGACTGAAAAGGGGTCAAGATATTACAGCTTCTATTAGGTCCCCATCTACAGTCATAGAAATTATTATTGTGCCCAGAGACAGGGGAGAATTAGAAGGTACAGTATAATACACCAAAGGTCTTACAGGAAGACAAAGGCTTCCCTTTGAAAACTTGAAAGAGATTTATTAAGTGGGGTAACTTAAACTGGAAGAGTAGGAAAAAAAAGATGATGGAGAGATGGAAGGAAGAAGCTATAGGTAAATGGCCCAGCAAAGTGAATTTATAACTTTTGTTGGTTTCAGAGGTTGTTAGGAAGTCCTACAACATGCAATTTAGCTCTATAACAAGGGGAGTGGAGGAATAAATACTCAGTAGTATAAATTTATCTTTCATGTGATAGTGGGAGAGGTGGGATTTGCCTTCACCACTGACACCTGTATATTCTAACCTTCACATAAGGTGTACCAATGCAGTTAAAGTTGCCTGATTTTTGTAGAGAGAGTAAGGCAGTTAAAGAGTCTGTGATCTAACACGCAGGCCTATAGAGAGACTGAGATTAAGACAGCCTCCACTTGGAGAAGAACTCTTAAGGGAGATATTTAAATCCATTTAGAAATTCACTGTGAATAAGGCAGATTTTCTGACTTTCTTAGATTTTTCAGTAGGTAGAAAAAAGTTCCAGACAACACAAGATATTTTAATTATAATCTTCATAATCACCCATCTCTCTTTCTGTGTGTGTGTGTGTGTGTGTGTGTGTGTGTGTGTGCGTGTTGGTGCATGTGCATGTATGTGTGTGCATGTGTGTGTTTGTATGTGTGTGTGTGGTGTATCTTCACATGAGTTGCAAGTATCCATTGAGATCAGAAGAGGGCACAGAATACCATGTATCTGAAGTTACAGGTGATTGTTACTTGCTTGATCTGGGTAATAGGAACTGAACTCCAGCCTCCTGGAAGAACCAGAAACAGTCACAAGGACTGATCCTTGTCTCTAGCCATACACACACACACACACAGACACACACACACACACACACACACACACACATATATGTATATAAATATGTATATGTTAAATTTTTCGCAGTTATGAAGCTAACTCGGTAGTTTTGAACAATTTACTCTTGCGGAGGACTTTGGTTCGGTTGCTAACATCATATATGTTTGCTTATAACCACCTAAAACATTAGTTTCAGAAGACCTGATGCTCCCTTTATCTCCACAATTCAAAAGTATGCATTTGCTGCACACACATGCATGAAGATAAAGCAAAACACTCATATATAAAAAATAAAATGTGTTAATGTAAAAAAATATTTAAAGCAACTGTGGTTGGTATTACTTGCAACAAAACATTATTTTGTTCTACTATGAAACAAAATTGTATTTTAAAAGATAACATTTATTGTAATTGTGAGCATTTATGATGTATTTGGGCTCTTAGGTACCACCCCACATTTCTGAATCAGGGGCCAGGTTTGCAAAGTCTGTTCTCTTCTTCGACATTCATGTAAGTTCCAGGACCCAAACTCAGGTAATTATCCTTTTTAAATAATCGTCATAAACCTACTGAACTTTCTAAATTTACAAAATTGCAACTTTTATAGAGGTTGCATGACTCTTATTTAAAAATTCACAGCTTCTTTTATGGATTGCAGAAAGACAAAAAATATTTTCTTACGTATGATTTTCTATTGTCCACAAGATTAATCATCCTGAACTACTGGTGATGAGAAGGATGAAAGCACAGCTCTTGTCATCAAAATGATTTGTTTGTCTTGTTTTTCGAGACAGGGTTTCTTTGTGTAGCTTTGGAGTCTGTCCTGGAATTCTCTCTGTAGACCAGGCTGGCCTTGAAGTCAGAGATCCAACTGCCTCTGTCTCCCAAGTACTGAGATTTAAGATATGTGCCACTATTTCCTGACTTTGTTTTCTTTTGTTTTTGTGGTTTGTTTGTTTGATTGATGGATTATCTCGGTATTATCAATGAGTGTAGAAAACATAGTATTAATTAACTTATAAACATTAGGGAAACTCTAATGTTTGATGTACATTCACTTTGATAGAAACACACATGTGCACACACACACAAACACTTTACTTAAAAAGTTGTTTTGGATCATAGTGTTTATCAAAGTAACCAAAAGTAAACAAGAACATTATTCTTCACTTGAAAGTCATTTTAACAATTAAGTACAAAAAGCAAAGCCTCTGTAAGTTTGATGGTAACCTTATTTACAGAGTGCACATATTTTTTAAATATACGTGTATATATACAAATACATATATGTGTGTAATATATAGAGTATTTATACATAGGTATGTCACATATCATATCTCATAAATAAAACAGTAGATACTTGATGTAAATTTAAGGACAAAGAGTTAAATGTCAATTTGCTATTTAAAAATTACTATTACAGGTTATTATTCATTTTTATAAATTCATGTTGAAATAAATTTATAAATTCATGCTGTGTCTTACAGATATTTTTTTCCTTTATGCTTATTGACTACTTGGATATATCAGTGAGGACATAATTTTGAGGAAATTCATGATTGATTACTCAATGAACTCGGTGTAGAAACTCAAGCAGAAGCAGAAATAGAACCTATGAAGAAAAGTTCTTACTGATGGCTTCTAGCTAGCGTTTTTGCACAGCCTAGGACCACTTGTCCTTGGAATACTTTAAGCCATGGTTATTTAGGCCCTTCTATATCTTTCAATAATCAAGATAATTCCCCATCCATATGGCCACAGTTTAATGTAAAAAAGGCAGTTCTTCAACTGAAATTCCCTTTTACCAGATGTTTCAAATTGACAGCCAAGATTAGCCACCATGAGAGCACTGCTTGTCAATTTGACACACAAGTGTATCCCACTTAAAGCATGACCTTTCCCTTCTTTGTTCCAAAATCTCTTGTTAATATCATAGAAAATGCAGTACAGCTTTTAAAACTTCAGAGTTCTTAAAAATTATAACACTTAAAAAGTTCAATGTCCTTTAAAATGTTCAAAGTCTCTTATCCAGGATCTTCTGTAAAATTCAAGGTAAGTTATATGTTTTCTTATACCAAAAGGTAAGACCAGGGCACAGTTTTAATTGAATCAAATCAAACCTAAAATTCAACATTGTTAATCTACGTACTATAGGTCACTGCTAAACATTTAGGGTTAAGTCATTATCTTCTGGGTTCCAACAGGTTAGTGTGGGTAGACCCTCTTTTCTGACTCTGCTTTTGGCAAAACAAATATAACTTGATTTATAAGCTCAGGCAACTACACTCCACATAAGCTGCTGTCCTATGCACACATACCACAGCAGGGTGTGGCTCTTTTATCTAGTGTCTTTTGATGGCTATTTTTGGTTGTCCAACCTGACTACATTTGGAATTAACTAAAACCCCCAAATGGAAGGCACACCTCAAAGAAGCTTCTACTTAACTTGAAGTGGAAATATTAATTTTTTTTTTTTGGTTTTTCGAGACAGGGTTTCTCTGTGACTTTGGAGCCTGTCCTGGAACTAGCTCTGTAGACCAGGCTGGCCTCGAACTCACAGAGATCCGCCTGCCTCTGCCTCCCAAGTGCTGGGATTAAAGGCGTGCGCCAGCACCGCCCAGCAATATTAACTTCTAATCAGAATCTTTGACCTACGAAGACACACCTATAATCCAGATCTTTAATATGTATCTAATCCTGGCTACACTTTCTGTCAGAAGACTATATAAGGACATGAGACAAGGACCATTTTGCTCTTTGCCTTCTTATTCTCACCTTGATAGCAAGGCCATCCCTTCCCTGACATTAGAGCCTACTTCTTGTGATTCGTGTGTAATGAAGGGGAGCTGAGTTATCCTGCTCTGTGGTTTGAGCAACTATCAGGCTCTTGGACTCCCTGTTCATAGTTAGCCATTGTTAGATTTGCTGGACAACAGCTCGTAAGTCATTCTAAATAAATCCCACATATATTATTAATCCTGTTACTCTAGAAAACCCAGACTAATACCGTTCTGTGCGGCAACTGATCCTGTACATTCACCAAAGGCCTTTCGCAAGCTTTTTCTTTTTTCTGCAGGGATTCCTACAAAGTCATATGACTTCAAGATACCCTCGGGCCTTCAAATGCAGCACCATGTAGGAAATTTGTATACATGATTTGTTAAGTTCTGCTCCCTGATTGATATGAAGTCTTGCGTCTAATAGAGCACAATTTAGGTGTGCTGACCCTGAGTAAATTTTCTTTCACTGCCCCATTGAACCACAGAAATTTTCACCTCAATGGCATAATCTATTGTTAATTACACCTGATATTTAATTATCAGTTGGCCAGCATACATTCTTCCAGTAAAGCAAATGACTCAATTCAGTGTTGCTGGTCACATATATTATTTAATCCTAGCTAACTGGTGACTACATGCATATTCTTAATACAAAATATCATAAAACAGCCCTAATGGAGTATTTGTTGGTTTACCTCTCAAATATCAGAAGCCAGGCCTAATCACACACATTTATTTCTGCTTTTATATTTTGCTTAAATTTATCTTTTTAATGTGCGGGGATATTTTGCTCACATGTATGCTCACTAAATGGATATTAGTGTTCATGGAGTCCAGAATAGGATACAAGATTTCTTGAAGTAGACAATTGCGAGACATTGTATCTGTACTTGAAATCATAACTGGGTTCCCTGCAAGAACAATAAGTGATCATTATACAATTCCTACAGGCCTTCTTTGAGTATAGTTACATTACAACTTTCTACAGAATAACCAATTAAATTGTATCAATCAATGATTTTTCCCTATCAAAGTTCTAAAGCCTTCCAAAAACCGTCACCACACCAACCTTCTCAGGTTCATGACTGCAACAACCCTATTTCTGGTACTAATGGATGCTCTAATTTTCAGGCTGTTTTGAAAAGCATTTATTTGTCTTACACTTCTAAGTTTGAATCTATCATTTTAGAAATTCAGGGCAGAAACTTAAGCAGGAGCAATTGAAGAACCCACAATGGAAAGAATATTGCTGATTTGCTCCTAGTAAGCTCCAAGTTAGCCTAAGAAATAACTCAGTTCATAGTAGCAAAGACTATTCTACATTAATCAGTAATCACAACCATTCCCCATAGACATGGCCACAGGCCAATTGAAGGAGGCAATACTTCAGCTGAGATTCCTTCTTCCCATATGTGTCAAGTTGAAAAACTATGATGACTATCACAAGCAGAAAACTAGAAAGCTGACAATAATTACAATGGATAAGGAAGATAACCACCCCTACAAAAAGTCTTACTTATCCTAAAACATAATTATTAATTAGTCTTAAATTTATTTAAGGAAGATACATTTTAATGAATCTGCTTATACTTCTCAAGTAATATAGGCTGGCTGTTGTTCTCCTGATATTCCAACTCAGATGCATCTTATATACATAAATATGTGTTGTATGTAAGTTCTAAACTGTATGTGGGTTTTAAAGAGTATTAATTCTAATGAGGAAATATTATGCAAATCACTTCGAAGTTTCACTCCGATGGTTTCAATCTGTTTAGTTAATAAATAAAAATTTCTTTGTTGGAAGAGGTTTTCAGTACGCTTATCTAAAGCTAACAGTGCTTCCACTTTATAAAATCCCTCTGCTTTTATGGTGAGAAAATGACTTCATATTATACTTACATAGAGAAAGGTTCTGAAATATTTGCAAAGCTAAATCCCAGGAAAAGACTATAGACCAAAAAGCCCATTCTCTCTACTTCATTTCTGATGCTCTACTAGCAACATTTCCAAAAATAAAACTGCCTTGTATTTTGTTTTCTAGTATATTTGTTCTCAAATATTTAGAATGTTTTTTTGCCTCTTTGGACCAATGCACAAAACTAATCTTCCTTCCTTTTGATAAGCCACCAAGTTAAATGTTAATATTTTATAACTGTATTATTATGAAGCATTCTTAAATATCTCTCTAACTTTAATTTTATGAACCAATCACATGATTAATTTACAATTTGACTAACTGTTCAAGTTTTTCATAATTTTTTTACCTTTGGGCATTTATTAATGACTACATTTTTCCAGGTTACATAGGATATTCTGTAGTATGTTAGAATCATTATCTGGTAAGGAAACAAAAGAGAAAAGGCAACAAGATTGAAAGGGATGCATTTGCTAAATACCTAACAAAGCAATTTGTCAAAGAGGATGCAAAACAAATACCAGCATGGAACTTTTGGCTATACATTTTCTTATATAATAATATATCATTAATATTTAAGTATTACTCCTCTTTAGCCTATATCTAATCCCATATCTAACAAAACTAACTCAACCATTTTCTTTATTCACCAAAGAGGGATTTATTATAAGACCTAATTCTATGGATAGTGTTCTCTATGTGTGTGCGTGTCTAATGTGTGTAGTTTATTTGAACATGTGCATGTGTGTTCATATTTGTATGCAGAGCTCAGAAGAATGTGAGGGTGCCCAGTTCAGTCAAAGTTCTGTTTTATTCTTTTGAAACAGGGTGCTATTAACTAGGGTTTCAATTACTGTGAAAAGACACCACGAACACTGCAACTCTTACAAAGGAAAACATTTAATTGGGTGGCTTACAGTTCAGAGGTTCAATCCATGATCATTGTTGTGGGACAAGGCCACACACATGCAGGCAGACAATAGGTGAAAATTCTATATGTTTGATCTGCAGGCATCTAGAAGTGAACTGAGACACTGTTAATATCTTGAGTATAGGAGAGCTCAAAGCCCATTCCCACAGTGACAAGCTTACTTCATCAAGGCCACACCTACTCCAAAAAGCCACACCTCTTCTTAGTGCCATTCCCAGTGAGATTATGGGAGCCAATTACTTTCAAACTACCAGATAAGGACTCTCACTGAGCCTAGAAAAAAAGCTGGAGGACAGAGAGCCCTGAGGATCCTCCTGTCTGTTCCATACATATAGGTGATGGTGACCAAGCAAGGATTTTTCATTGATCAAGTGTACAGTTACTAAAGTTTGCATAACCAACAATATTGCACACTGTGTCATCATCACAGCACCTTCTATTTATATTGTCACACATTGATTTTACTAATAGAAAATAGTATGGAATACCCACAAGAAAGAAGTGTGGGTAGTGATTTTTTTTTGGCATTGCCTCATTCTGAGAATAGATTACAGGTCTGATATTCCTCCATGCAGTAGATACTGTGATTTTTTTTTCTAGGAGTTTGCCTTGGATAACATGGTTTCTTCCTGCCTCTTTTCTGGAGAACTTCCTTATTTCACAAGCCAACCCCACATGCCTAAAGACCAGGTGTTCTCAATGAGAGATCTGTCAGTGACAGAGATAGCTCTTTCCTTTGTAAATGAAGAACAAAAGGGAGTTGCCCTTTTTCAACCACACACACTCTGGTCAGTCTCACAAGTGTTTCTTAGTAACAGAATGAAAAATTCCCAAGTTCTTCTTTGCTGGAACCATACAGAGAAGGATCAGGAAAATTCTATTGGATGTAGCAGCTTAGAGTATTCCCAATCTCTGAAGAAATGTAAAATGTTGCTGCTTAACTAGCTTTCTCCTTTTCATCTCAAAATGTGACTGCCGTGTTCCTCATGCATCCATGGCAGGAGATCTCACAACAGTAAAAGACAATAATGAAGGCTTTGGAGATTTTAATACTGAGTGTTCCCTTGCAATTGTTTAAATTATTGGTGACAATCGGCTGGGCGGTGGTGGCGCACGCCTTTAATCCCAGCACTCGGGAGGCAGAGGCAGGCGGATCTCTGTGAATTCGAGACTAGTCTGGCCTACAGAGCTAGTTCCAGTACAGGCTCCAAAGCCACAGAGAAATCCTGTCTCAAAAAACCAAAAAAAACAAAATATCGGTGACAATCTCATTTTTATTACACATTATTATTCATTGTATTACAAAATGTAGAGTACTGGAACTTCACAAATTATAATCTATAAAAGAAAACATTAGAAAAATCTAGACGGTATTTGCCTGAAAACTCTATCACTATAAGGAAATATTCATAGTGCTATAAGAACCTACCAGAGGACTGTAATTATCCATATCAAACATCTCTGAGGAATAAAACTTACAATAACCACATTCATGGTAAGATATACCCAGTGATGCAATAATGACACAAATATTATGAGAGGAGCCAACCACTTACTAATTATAATTAGGATTATTCCACAGTATGTCCCATATCTGATACTGTCAATGAGGCCAAGAACCTGAGTCTGGATATGTCAGGGTCTCCAATGGAAAACCACTGCTATCATTTGATAGATGTGCATATAATAAGCAACATCTACTGGCCCATTGCTTTACCCATTTATCTGAGCAAAACTCAACTCTTAGAATATTAGTTTCTTCTTCTTGCAATAGTTGGCAGTTAGCACAGAAATGCCCAACTCATCAACATGCTGTACTACAGAGCTGTAATAATAATATAAAAAAATGCTATTGGCACAAAAACAGACATGTTCAATGGATTCGAATCAAAGATCAAACTTAAATTCACAAACCTATGGACACCTGATTTTTGACAAATAAGTCAAAATTATACAATGGATAAAAGAAAGCATCTTCAACAAATGGTGCTGGTCTAACTGGATGTGTGAATGTAGGAGGATATATATAGATCTACATCTATCACCATTTAGAAATCTCAAGCCCAAGTGGATCAAAGACATCAAAATAAATACAGACACAATGAAACTAATAAAAGAGAAAGTGGTAAATAGTCTTAAATGCATTGGCACAGGAAACAACTTCCTGAACAGAACACCAATAGCACGGGTACTAACAAGGAGGGTTCATGGGGGATCACCCAGGTCTCTCTGGCAAGGGCAACAGAAGAGATTTCAGGAGTAGACTGAGGATGGGTGGGGATGAGAACATGAGGGATCAGGTTGGGGGGTGGAGCAGAGGTAGTAAATACTAACTACTAGAAACAGGAAGAATTTTCAGATTAGGTTAAAATCTGGAGCATGAGAATCTCCCAGAATATTCTTTGCTTTTATGTCATTTTGATAAATCTATTTGCAGAAGGCTACACAAATTTTGAACATTTATCTATCTCCCTATAATGCATGTTCCCATTAATTAGATAACTTTGCTATATGGTTATTTTTAATTCTTCTCGCTACTGAGTATTGTCTAACATTTATTTCTTCTCATTTCATTTGTTCTTCAGATTCTCAAAAAGACACTGTTATCTGACAGCCTCCTTTGAAGCTACCTCTTAATCCCACCCGGAGTGTAGGTGAAGCCCTGCTTTGATCAGTGAGTGCTAGACATGCTTTATTATCTTCAGTGGGGTCATCTCACTAAACACTTCCTGTTATACAGGAGCAGGTCTTAAATGGAATAATTTTAAAGAGTTTGGCAGTTACTAATAGTTCACAACTTACATCATATTGAGCTATTCCATGTAATAATAACGCATCTTAATACAATGACTTTATTCAAAATTATTAATGTGTCAATTTACATATGACATGGTCAAATAAATATTACCAAAGCTTTGTAAAACAGACAGAGAGAAAGAGCCTGCCTTCCCTAAGCTCCTGAATTAGGAACACCTCATCATTAATTTATCTTCTTCCCTGTCAGAGCGCTGACCCTGCACAAATGTGTGAGTGTATTAGGTACTAATGGGCTGCTCAGTTTCTCATCCTAATAATCTTGGTTAAATATGCAGCTGATCTCACAGGCATCCTCCGATACAGTGACACT
Organism: Ondatra zibethicus; assembly: GCA_004026605.1. Taxonomy (NCBI): domain Eukaryota; kingdom Metazoa; phylum Chordata; class Mammalia; order Rodentia; family Cricetidae; genus Ondatra; species Ondatra zibethicus. Next base: position 41,962 of record PVIU01014092.1, on the reverse strand, counting down.
TGGTAGTGTCAGCATTTAAAGGATTGCACTATAGTTGAAAATTTCTTCAGAATATTGAGATGTTTTATAAATAATCTGGAATAGTCCAAGGGTCATCATATTAGGTCATAGGGTAATAGAAGCATATAGGAATAAGGTGATAAATGCTTTAACTTCATCGCCACATTCAGCAGCATTAAAATACCTTTACTGAGATTTCTTCCAGCACTTCAAAAATTCTGTTTCAGCAGATAAATGTTAATTAAAAACAAAATAAACATCACTAGCAAACCAGGAATTGTAAACTTTCTCATCTCTTTTAGGAAAATATCTTAAATCTTTAGCATATTTGTAAAGTCTAAATATGTGTATATATGTTATATATTTAATAAATATTGTATAACATATCACTAATCAAAAAGACTAATAAAAGTATAAATATATATGATAATAATAGTGAATAAATTTCAATTAGTACACAACATTCACATTTATATTATTTTAAAGATGAGATTAAACACATAGATGGAAATTTATTTTATTTTTTAAAAACTTTATTCTATTTATTTGTTGTGTCTTTCACATCATACATCTCAATCCCATTAATTTCCCTATCCCTCCATATCTGCCCTTTGCCCTTGCAACTCCCCCCAAAAAATATAAAATAAAACATAACAGAAAAAGAAAAGAAATAATGGGAAAATCTTATCATGGAGCAATAGTGTGATAGAGTGAGCCATGCAGTAAACCCTTTTGTCCAATTATCTTCATCTTCGCTTGGAAGTGCTCATTGCAAAGCATCATTGATCTGGTGTGAGGTCTCAGGTTTCTACTACCCTACCAATGCTGGGCTCTCACTGGGACTCCTCTTGGATATCCTGTTATCACCCTGTGTTGTGGAGATCCTGCAGCTATGGGTCTGCAGGAACAGTTCCTTCGCACACTCCAGAAGATCACAGATGGGTTGGCTGCTGAGATGGGACAACACTTAACCCTGGTTCTGGATCTTTTTAGTGAACGTTAATGGTGTGGGAGGTCCTGCTGTCTCTGTGTTGCTTTCCTTGGTTAATGAATAAAGAAACTGCCTTGGCCTGTCGATAGGGCAAAGCTTAGGTAGGCAGGGAAGATGAAACTGAATGCTGGGAGAGAGAAGGACAGAGTCAGGGGGACGCCATGGATCTGTCGCCGGAGATAGACATGCTGAAATTTTGCCGTAGGTCACAGCCTCATGGTGATATACAGATTAAAAGAAATGGGTTAAATTAAGATGTAAGAGTTAGCCAATAATAAGCTAGAGCTAATGGACCAAGCAGTGATTTAATTAATACAGTTTCTGTGTGATTACGATATCCATATGCGGTATTTCATCCATATACTCTGTGCATATTTACAGTATTTCCAGTCCTTATGTATGCAAGCAATGATATTATCAACTCTGTTCATGTTTGTGGGAAAATATATATCATTTTATGTCATTTAGATCCAGACATAGAACTGTAGGTTTGTAGGTTATGTATATCTTCTTTACTGAACGTTACATAACCTTTTTCCTTTGCTGTTCTACTTATATGTTTGAAATAAAATATTTTCATATTCCCCTGGCATTGCTTTATGTTTTATCACCATTCATGCAAGTTATACTATTTCTTTAATTATATTGAGGAGAGACAGTATCTCAGTGGTCTTTCATTCATATTTACCTGGTCACTCACAAGCTGAGAACACTCTTATTTTGCTAACTTTTGGGTTTCTTTTCTTTTTGAGTGAGTTTTCATATTGCTAAACACATCTCTGTTTGTGGGGTTCTATGTCTGACTGTTTTGCAGTGTTAGGACTCAAGCTGGGGTCTCATACATTTTGCAAGGAGCTCCACTACTTGCCTATATAACCAGATATTTGTGGGTTTTTTTATTGGTCCATTAGCATATTGAATATACTCGAAGTACAAAGTATTTTTATTTTTGAGATTATAATATAATAGCTACATCTCTCCCATGTATTCCTTTCAAAACCTCCATAAACCTAACATTGCTCCAATATGTACTTCTTGTTGATAGCGACCCAGTGATAATTTCTGATTGCTACTACTAAAAAGCACAAAGTGAAGGAGGTTGAAGAACACTTTACTGTCTCAAAAATGTTCTATTTACATTTAATTATCCCCAACATAAGGTAGTTTTCAAAAATATATTTACCTACAGGAGCATGATTTTTAAATGTAATTCAACATACAAGATTCTAAAAATTATCACATATCAAAATCTGCTTGTGGTTAGAAACTTCATGTGAATATTTGGCAGAACATTTTAAAATTTTCATTTATCTGTGGCTCACAGGACAGGAAAATTCCTTATCTTCCAGCTGAATATCACTTGAACATATATTGTTCGAAATATTTACTTTTTAAACAATATTATAATTAAGAGAGATCTTCCCTGCCAACAAGGTTGTTGAATAAAACAGAGCAAAAGGAAAAGGATAATAAAGTTAAATCTGCAGTGAATTCAAATGCAATGTGGGAGAGTATGACTATGTGATTAAAGTAGTATCAAAAAGTGGCAGAAGTTATGTTGACCCCTACTGAACTCTGATTATTATGCTTAATCAAACTAATCAACGTGAAAAGGTAATTCAAAAGGAACCATTCCTGCTGAGAAGACTTTGTGTGTGTTTTGATTGTGGATTAACATAACTGTATTATGGATATCTTCTAACATATGGATCATCCTGCTATAACCGTCACATAATATCCAATTAATTGGGTATAAAATATGTTTCAGTTGTTTTAATAATCTGCTCTCCAGGTTCTTTCCCAACATGACTGAAATGAGAATAAACCAGTCAGACACCACCACCTGGTATTCCAAGAACATGTTTCGAGTCTTTCATGACACACTGGCAAGTTGACCAGTAGAACATCTGATCCATGACATCAAATACTTTAAACACAAAACGATTATTGTCCTTCAAAACCATGGGCATACTCCAGAAGCAAAGTACAATACTGTCGGGCAGAACCACTCACAATATGTACTGCCTGTGTGGGTATGTCTGTTTCGTTCAATATATGCCAGCACAAGAAAAAAACACAGAGAAATATCTTTAGTGATTCAACATGATGATGATCACGAGTTATCAGGAAACACCATAGTAGTGAGCCTTTTGAGCAAATCAGAACACATATTTAAAATGAGTGACAAGTGTACTCTTTGATTCCTTAGGAGATATTGGACTATCAAACCAAAACCAACGAATAAGAAGGGAAGTCGAGAATAGAGCCATTCTCACCTACACTATATTTCTGTTGATGTTCTAACTCAGGAAATGGGGTAATGATGAATATTGTTCTGTGAAGACTTGATAAAAGGAACAGGGGAGACTATCTCCATTGAGGACAGAATGCATCCCCTTTTGCGTATCAGATTGCTGAAGACTGTATTTAATTGTAAGACACTTTTAAGATAATTAGGCTATGACTGAAAATGTCAGCTTGAGGACCATCTGCCTAGATCTTAATTATAAACAATATTTTCTCATACCCACAGACGATGACAGCTTTGAGACACATTGGAAACCAAAGCTGAATTTCTCCAGAATCCATGTAGATGAACACTAAACACACTTGCAGGAACTTCTAACAGAGGATAAAATATTTGAGGTACATTACCAAGTCTCTATAGTCTAGGCAATAAAACTTACGCTGGAATGACAATAATATGCCCAAGTATATCCCAGAAAAAATTCAGAAGATAGGAACTCAGCCCAGAAGATCCAAAGAGTCCAAATAAATGAGTGCCATTTGCTTCAATCATGAATGTGACTAAAGATAAGGGACTTTTAATTTTCTTAGTAGAGAATAGTGACTTATGATTAAACTCTATTTTAATTTTAAAGATATAAATTAGGGCAGAACAAATAGTCTCCCAGAATTACATGAAATACAACATGACTACTTTGCAGCTGTTAAATCTCTTATTTCTTCATGTTGGCTTTTAAATCTCTAAATATTAATTCTTGTTGTAAATTAATAAACATTTATTTCTGAAAAAGTAAAGCTGATCATTACTATAGGGTTTAATGTGAGGCTTCATTAAAATTGAAATATTTCAGATCAATGCAAGAATGGGGAGCTGGTTTTACTCATGTGAGGCTTCATTAAAATTGAAATATTTCAGATCAATGCAAGAATGGGGAGCTGGTTTTACTCATTGACAAGGAAAATTTTTCAAGGTTCCTTATGGTTAAATAACATTATTTTGTAATTTGAGTACAAACTGATGACATAATATTAGTATATCCTTTAAACCTAAGGAAAAGAGATATTCTATGATATGTCAACCAACAACTACTTCCTTGAAACACTCCCCTGGGTCAAAATAAGTGTCTAACTTGTAAGATTTACTAGGCAGAAAAAATATACTAAACTTATTATTTAAGCATTGTTTCATTGACCGTTACAGAGGGATATGTCATATACAGATAGCTAGATAATGATTTATTTGATAGATAAATTGATAGGCAGATTGATAGAAGTGATAGATCAATAGACATATACAAGGATGATAACTAGATGACGCATAAATTCAGTCTGATAAAATGAACAAATCAATAAGTAAAATATTTTAATAATGGAAATAACATAAGTTTTGTGATTCAACTTATTCTACATTATGTGTGAGATCGCATTGAATTGATAGTTAATATTTTTTGATATTTATTTCAGATACAATGTGGTAATGTTCTACTACCATCAACCTTATTCTTCAGTATGACTCAAGAGACTACTATTAAATGTTCATAACACATATGCATTGTGAAATCCTCCCAACAAAATGGCATTTAATATAACATTTGTCTTTCATCAGTGACTCACTGATTAACCTTCCACAAATGGACTTTGGACCACTTCTTGTATTAAGAGTACCAGATCCTTTATTGCACAGAAATGATTTCACTTTATAGAGTATGCAAATGACTCAAATTAGTGCTCTTATATGGTGGCTAATTGAGTTTTAGTAATACGAATACCTAATTTTCCCTTCCAAAAAGTTTACTTCCTTAGGGTTCAAAAATGAAATCCAAAACAAAGCCCAATTAGTTGTACTCAGTCTGGAAATGCACTCCATGGCATGCTCCTGTAGGTGTCCCTACGGTGACAGACGCTTGGCTTACAAGTGGCTCCTGAAGCTTGGCCTTCATTTCTTGAGGATTATTGAAAACAACAATGAACCCATTTGTGCTAATCTTCGAGCTCTTGACCCAGAACTTAGCCTGCCCGGGATCCTCACTGCCCATGCTGTTCCTCATTCCCTCGTGCAATTCCTACCTTGTCAGTTCCTTGCGGTTTCCATTAGATAACTTTCAGAAACTCTTGCCTCTCTGAACAACTGCATCTACCAATGAAACTGGAACCAGGTTCCCCCATAACAGCCTATACTAAACAATGTTATATTCCAAAATCGATGGACTAACAGACTATCTAAAATACCTTTTTTTTTTTACTGAATCACTATAATTCATTTTTTTCCCTGATGATATTTTATTTGACCTTGGTGACTACTGTCATCTGCAGTTATACACTTAGCATTTCTTAGCATGTGAAAAAAGGGCTCTCTCAATGTATGTCATTACAAATTGGATTTATTTTTTGTTTGTATTTGATACATCTCTACTGAAGCTTCCCGTACCCCCACTCCCCCTACCGTCTCACTACCATTTTATAGAGCCCAGCATTTTCACTCCTACACTGTAACAAATAGCATGTTAACACAAATTCACTTCCTCATACTTGTTCTTCTTATTTAGGCTTCAGACCTTCCCTCACTTCTGTCCTCCCTCCTTCCCTCCCTCCCTCCCTTTCTCTCTCTCTCTCTTTCTCTCCCTCTCTCTCTCTCTCTCTCTCTCTCTCTCTCTCTCTCACACACACACACACACACACACACCTTGAGTAAAGATAGGATCTGAAAGTTTGTTATTTTGTCTCACAGTGATTAGATTCTTATAGACAGGCATGAACATATTATTTGCATGAAACTAGCATCTCTATTCATTCAATTTTACATTAGTCTCATGGAAGATTACCTTATATGGACCTGGCCTCATCTATTAAATTTCTAGTAGTTTTAGTTATCAAAGCGAAATATTTTTGTATGTACCAAAGTTCTGTTACTTGTGTGGAATGTAACTCAATAATCTTCCAGCAAAAACTTCACATCAAGCTGCGTGAATTTATATTTTAACACTTTCTTTTTGTAACATTCTGGACTTGAGTCACTGGTGACAGAATGCTATTTCTTCTCTTTGTCATCTGTTCAGTTCCCAAAAAGACTGTGTGGGCACAAAGCTACTGTGTGGGCTTGGTCAAACTCAGAGGTTATTCTATAGCAATGGCCTCCCTGGAGCTCAATGAAACTGAGAGGCAGGGTTTATGAGCAGCAGGACCCTTTCACCATGTACTAATCGAGTGAACCAAGGTGCTGGGATGCCAATCAAGCTCAGACCCCAAGGAATAACTCCAAGTTCTTTTTCTCACACCAGAGGAAATTAAAGATACAGACTTAGATGGAAATAAGCAAATAGAAGTGAGCTTTGTTAAGAATTACAGAAAAGTGAGGCATTGGCGAATTGTGAGAAATTAAATAAAACATACTCCTGAGCGTTTCATGAGTTTTTCGACCTGAAGAAGACCAGCTTAGCTATTTGTCAATGGATTTTTGCAAACTGTGGCAGAACCTGGAGGAAGGCTGAGACAGTCTTTATTAAGAATAACCGGTTGGTTTGGGTTGATATCATGGGCAGTCAATGGACTGCTCATGAGGTAAATGTATGTCTTCCCAGTCCAGCCAGGGAGATGATAATGCACAGTTCGTGTCCTATTCGCCCAGTAAGTGATATTCAAAGGCACCACTGTGCATCAGTTTTGGTAATAATTAGCCTTGATGTTATACCATCTGTCGGTCACTTGCTGATGAAGCTTGTTCTTAGCACCCTCCTTTCTTATAACTAAGTTTAATATCTTCACTCAACCTTGTTAGAAGCAAAGATATATGAGACAGCATCCATGCCTCAGGAGAATCTATAAAGGCTGGCCAGCCAGACTGTTGATTATGCTTGCTTCTCAGATTTTATGTGTTAACTCTTTAATGTGTCTATTACCATACCCAGCTTCAGTGTTTTAAACTGAAATTTACCTTTTAAGTCTAACATCAATTGCCACTGTGTTACATGTGGGCAACTGATAGTTTCACCACGAACTTTGCTTTACTGCCTATTACAGCTAGCTTCTGTAAGGCTTGCATGTACTCTCACTCACTCTCACGGATACTGGAAGCCCATGGTTGTAGGAGGACCAGACATCTTGAATCAGACCTCATTCCTGGAGAACTTTTTAAGGGAGTAAGTTCCCCAGAACCACAGTACATGGCTTTTATAAAAATGCCCCAAGTCTTCCAGAGGTCACAGTAGGTGGCTTCCCAGTGGGTTCCTCACTATACCTCCCTGCTTGCTGCAGGAACTCGTAAAACATCCATAAAACACTAATATTACAAAACACTCATGCACTGTTCCTTCATCAGCCTAGGATGATGGAACCATGTTTTCTTATTTGGTTGTTTTAACTCATAGCCACGGGAAGTAAGTTTCCTACAACCATTTAACCTTTCAAATTTGCTTTCCTATAAACAGCTGATTTATTCTATCAGTTAATTATGTAGTGAAAATTTTTATTTCTGTTATCATGTGATTGATACATTATTTTTAGTTGTACAAGTGGAAACATATAGTAAAGGAAAATAAAACAAAATTCAGACCTGTTGTGGAGCAATTTTAAATAAGGCTAATCTAAAACATGAAGAATAATCAAAGACCCATATATGGTAACTATATATTTTTTGAATTCACATTTAAATAAGATTTCCAATGTAGTTTCAGTTTTGAAAGAAATTTTTTGGACTATTCAGACTTAATTGGTATATACATTTCATAGTATGATTATTACCATTTAAAAGCAATACTGTTGTATCACTTTATACTTAATAATATCACAACATCAATGAGTTATCACTTCCATTTTAAAATCTCACTGTAACAATTAGTGTATCCTTATTGAATAATCATGTTGGATTTGTTGTTCATGAATCTGCTTATTTTATTCTAATTACATCCTGTCCTTAATTGCTATCAAATGTATTTAGAAGTAAATAGTATATTGTATTTCAATTTTAAGTTGAAAAAATTCAATTTTTTTTACTACCTATGACCACAGGTTTCTGAATTTTAAATGTTTCTTTTCTGTTGGGTTGCTTTTATATTCTTATAAAATTAAAATTGATCAAAATTGAAATATTAGTTTTAAAGACTAATTATAAAATATACATAATTAGATTTCTTTTCAAAAATTGTATTTATAATTATTGTATTGTTTGTGTATAAGATTTGTACATGCATGTGTATATGAGTGGGCCTGTGTGTGTACATGTGTGTAGAAGTATATATATATGTGTGTGTGTGTATACATGTGTGTATGTGTGTGTGCATGTATGTGAGTGTACAAGTGTGTACTTGTGTTTTGAGAGTATATATGTGTTTAGTATATCTATGTGGATATGTACATGCCATGACTCACGTGTGGAGGTCAGAGGACAACTGCCATGCATAATTTTTAATTGGACTAGGGTTACAAAAAAGCTACTGGTGCAGTTATTCACACTCTTCCACCTTTCAGTAGGTCTCCGGGATGGAACTCATGTCATCATGCTGAGCACCATTTCTGCATCCTGCTAGCCACGTAAACAGCTGTTCATTGGCTGAATTGTTATCAAGTTTTAGCAAAGAAAATAGGAAAGACGTGGATATTTACTGTTAAAGGCTAATACGAGAGTGCATAAGTTATTTTCAAATGAGATACAATATTTATAAAAATGGAAAGAAATCTGTTTGATTCAAGGTCTCTAAAAAATCGCAGTGTCATTCCTGGATTTAGAGAAAAGGTAAAGCCTATACTTCTTAAAATAGTAAGAGCAGAAGCTGGAGGGATGGCTCAGCAGTTATGAGCATGAAATATTCTTGAAGAGGTCTTAGTTCCCTACCAATGTCGACTTGACCACAAACACCTGTATCTCAAATTCCAAAGATCTTACATCACAGCTTTTATGAACACTTTTGCTCATAGACGTATAAAAACTCACAATTAAAAACAATAAAACTAAAAATAAGTATTTATAGCAATAATTAGAATAAAACTAGGCACTTATTTATATTGAGACTTTTCATGATCCTACTGAATTATATTTTACAAAGAGGAAAATAAAATCAGAGAGAACAATTTTATTATAGACATGCAATTGTATTCAACTTACTTTACTGAGACTCAGAATCTTATGTCTTTGGTCAAGGTTACCTGACCACTATACAACAGAGAAAATGTATAGTTAAATTCCATAGAGTAAAGTGGAGACAGCCATTATCAAGGAAGGGATCTTATTGAACTCTACTTGAAAACTGTAGATGAGGTACAATACATTCACGGAAGTTATAATAATGCATATTATCTTAAGAAATATTGTGAGATTTCCCTTCAGCATTCTTGTTTGCTTCATAAAAGTATTACAGCATTAACATCATCTAACAGTCTTTGCATTTGTCGTAGTTTGCTTTTGTTTCTGAGATTAAGTCTATGATCAAAGGAACTTTAGGAGGAAAGGATTTATTTTACATTACAGGTCACAATTTATGATTGAAGCATGGCAGAGTAGAAATCTTAAGGAAGGAACTGAGTTTCTTTAAAGAAACACACAACAGAAGAAAAGGTTTGAATACTATTTATCTTCTCTTCATAGAATCAATTCTTCTTTTATTAAAAAAATACAGACAATGTGAGAGAAAGTTTGTCATATTGTTTTAGTTCAGGGATTTGTGAATTTCATATTTTCTTCTTGTACCCCCATGGATATGTAAGAAAGGATGGCTCACACCACAAATTTTATTGAGCATAAGCTAAGATTTAAAGCAATTTTAAGATCCCATTTAACCATATCCCACTGCTTAGGAAGGAAATGTGAGCAGTGTACTTACAGTCTTTAATATCACTAAAATAAAACAAGAGCAAAATTAACTTTAAATCCATTTCCAGGGTTGTATTAAATGGCAGATAAATGAGATATATTTTTCTTCATGGTAAGCTAATACCCAAATGTATGTGTTAGCCTCAATCTGGTTTTCTGAATTCTAAACAAGATGTAGACTAATAAATTGTATACCTGAATTAAGAATATTAATATAACTATCTGATAAATTCATCTTTAATTTGTTTCTCTGTGCCCATTGACACAGAGAAACTATTTCCAGTAGTTAATCTCAGTTGCCAAATTAATTGGATCTGGAGTAAAAAAAAAAAATAGGAAAGTCTCTGATTATTCCTCTTGGGATTGTTGTAATCAGATTCATTGAAGTAGAAACAGCCAGCCAAGAAATGAAAAAGGGGAGATGTTCATTCTTTGCCTCCTCCCTTGAAACAGAATTGCCAGGAAACCAGTTGTGAAACTCTGCTTTGGAAATGGTTGTATAACCAAGACTGGAACAATGACAATGGCAATCATTTTATCTTACTTTATTCTTACTGGCCATTTCCTATACCCTGTTGCACTTTCATTTACTTCATCGATAGGAAAATGCAGTTTCTTCACATTTCTGGTGTTGATTCAAGGCTAGTGTCTTTCCAGGAGTCCCCAAGGCCTTCAGGGTCAGATTGTTACAGCAGAGGCACACCCAACCTCAGGATCTAAGTCTCTGCAGTGTGAGGCAGCCACTTTTGGACAACCCAGATCACATCATGTAAGGCAACCTGGTAAATCCCCATTTATCATATTCATTCATTCATATTCTATTTCTTTAGAGACCCATGACTAATACAGATTTCATAAACTTCTTTTTTTCTGATAGCAAGGGTCATTTTGTTATTTCCAAAAACTTTACAGCATTATATAGTCAGACATTGTCAATATTTAAGTGTCTAAATGCACAGTTAAGTGAAATGAAAGCAAATGTTTAAAATCTATCATTTCTTAGTTATTTTACAATAACTGATATTATGTCACATTTTGATATTATTAAACACCACTCTTTGGTAGCGTATTGGAACACCTCTTCCAGTATGCACTCATTGAAATGATGTTTGCAGTTGAAAATTGTCTGTGGTTGAAGTATTTCTTTCAGAGTGGTCAACACACATTGTAAATTAAAGACCTGCATAATTTAATATCATTATCTAGACTTAATTCTAGAAAAATTGTTTATATAGTTTATGACAATCTCAAAAATACCTCTTGTCTATAGCATTTATATGACTATGTAAGTGAGATGTCTTGAGCAAATGCTGGAAAAATATCCTTCCTTAACTCCAGCAGTGTGAACTCCAACCATGAATTAATTTTATCATTAACAAACATAAAGTTCTGATATTTGACTTCACATGCCAGTTTGATATTACTTTTTAACAAAAACGTATCAACATACATGTCTGTTAGAAACATGTTCATTTGTCATTGGCAAAGGCAACTGCAACTATGAACTAGAATACAAGATGTGAACAAAAATGAAACATCCTTTGAGGATACTGTGGTGATACATAATCACAACACAATGAAAAATATTATAAATGATATCCTTATTAAATTTCATATGTAGATTAGTGTTGTGCAACTGAATTTTCCTGTGGATAAGCCACATGATGCAGAGGCCCAAAAACTGGAAACCCTGAAGTGAAACCTAGCAGCCCTCTATGTATGTAGCAAGTAGCATGATCTTTCCTCAGCTTGCCAGCTTGGAATCTTCACACACAAATATTATTTACTCATTTGATACTGCTAGTTGGTGTTCCACAAGAACCTTTCAAATTTCTCTTCACCCAGACATGGGATCTTCATGTGTTCTTCTAATGCTGTTGAACCTCCAAGTTCCTTTTGAAGCAAATGTTTCAATTTGGAAGGATTGTTGCAATTCAGAGGAAAGCATCATATAATTATATGAAGTTTATTCAGAAAAATGTGTACCAAATATCTCCATATGTGCATTCATGCATTTTATCCATTTATCATTATTTACAGTAATTAGTTCAAGAATATTTTATCTATGAGATCTGTACTTTTTACCTTAAATTTGTAGAAATCACAAGAAATTTCCTCTGTTTTTCTTTGTATACCAAGTTACATCCACTTCATGGATCCAATACATGCTTGTTTTATTTCTTCTGTTCTGTTCTCTTTGTTTAGCTTTATATTATTTCCCCTGTTCCTTCATGATCAAAATTTTTTTTCAAAACCATAAATTTATCTTATGAATCCTTCCTTTAGAATAATGGTGACTCTTGTAATAACCAAATAAAATAGCAAAAAATGCTTTCAACTATTTAGAGATTAAACTATGGTGTTTGGCAACTTATCCCAATAATGGGACAACATATCTGGAAAAAAAGGACTTAAGTTAGGGAAGGGTGATTTGAGCTCACAGTTAGAAGAATGCAGCCTGGCTTGGTGAAGAACGCATGCTAGATATTACATGGAGAAAGTCCTTGGAACCCACAGCTCTAAATGAGATGTCTCCATTAAATTAGGTTCTAATATTCCCTTCATATCTGATATATTTTTATTATTTTATTAACCTATATTATTTACTTTTGATCACGTGGTATGATCTCTGTAAGTCATCTCAGGTTGATATGAGAACATTTACAGGTTGCTGTATGCAATAATGATAGAAAGGAAATAAAGTGATTAATGATGTAAGCCAAAAAATTTTAAATAATCATGAATGTGAGATAAACAAACTAGACTTAGGGCATGGCAATCTGTCATTTGATTACCACGACAAATACCATGAGTCTAAAAGAAACATTTTGGCAGATGTTCAGCCAAAAAATCAGTTGAAACAAGATTATTAGTTGATTATGTTTGATCAACCTGTCACAATGAAACACATTTGGCCAGAAGTATCCTCAAAGAGTGGTTCAAGTTTTTCAAGATCATTAAATGGTACCACAAAAGGACAATAGGCCTGTAATATTATATAGCTAGAAGTACCTGTGATGTCATTTGACCAATCTGGGGAAAACATACCAGAATGTGCATAGGGGAGTAATTTAAAAAAATCAGTTGTCATATGAGACACTTAAACTTGCCAAGAATTTTCTAGATTTCCAGATTACAGTAGGTTTCTATACATATGTGATGATATTAGAATTGTTAAAAGAAGTTAATTTAATGTTATATCAATTTGATATAATTTACAAAACTTTCTTAAGCAACTTTAAAAAACAAGTGCAAAGGGCAGAATTTATAGTTTAATTCGGACCACATTGTACAGCTGCACTGAGAAATTAATATTAATACCACCTCATGAAAATGTATAGACACACTTAGACTTTATCTAAACAGTAATTTACAAAGTTGCTGTTTATTGACTTCTTGGCCTAACGACAAATAAGACTCATCTTAGATCTTAAAATATGAAGCGCTAATCATTTATTTATCCAACTTCATAAAAGTAAAAAATATTGGTAGCTACCAATTAGCTTGCAAAATATCACTATATTTATGTAGTTTCACATATTTCAGAGTAGTAGGCCAACAACTTAAATTAGGAAATGTTTGTATTTCTGTAGAGAATTTGATAATGTGACATTTGAATACAGGATTTGAGTAAAACTATATTATTATCAATATTTCTATGTGTAAATTTATTAATAATGGAAGATCATTGCTTATAATTAATTTACTTCAATGTCCTTTCTTCAAATAAAATTGTTAATTTTATTCATTAATTATATAATATGAAAATATTCATACATATTGTGCTAGATAGTTTTATGTCAACTTAACACAGCTAAAGTCATCTGAGAAGAGAGAACTTTAATTTAAAAAAATATTGCTCCATAATATCTGGTTATGGGCAGACCTAAAAGTCATTTTATTACTTAGTGATTGACGGCAGAGGACCCAGCCAATTTTGGGTGGTGCTATCCTTGGGCTGATGGAACTAGATTCTATAAGAGAGCAAACTGAGCAAGTCATAAGGAGAAATTCAGTAAGCCACATTCCTCTGCAGCCTTGGTATCAATCAGCCTCTGTCTCCAGGTTCTGGGCCTGTCTGAGTTCCTGACTGACTTCCTTCAGTGATGGAATATGATATAGAATGTAAGCCAAATAAATTCTTTCCTCCCCCCTTGCTTTTGGTAAATGTGTTTCATTGTATCCATAGTAACCATAACTAAGACAAGTTGGTACGAGGATTATGGGGTATTGTTGTGAAAGACCTGTCCATGTCATTTAGGGGAGGATTGTGAAAGGAGAAAAACCATTGAGTATTCAATGGTTGATGATGTGGGAACTTGGAAAATACTAATGTTGCAGAAAATTCACCTGTTATTGACAAAATACCAGAACTTCTAAAGTAAAATCTTTGTTTTCCAGAGATAGTGGAAGGCTGGTAGTGGGAAATTAGTGGGGATTAAAAGGAGACCAGCATCAGTGAGGTGAGTCCTCTAGGAAGTGTTTCTTGAAAGCACAGAGAAGCTGTATGCCCTGAGATGCTAGCTGCACTTGGCAGTAGAAGAGTCCCCCAGGTAGTACTGGTTTGGAGGATGTGAAGGGGTCACGGAAAGTAGCTGAGGCCTGGCACTGTGAGAGGCCAGGAGGTGCCCTTGGCTGGTGGCAGTTGAAGGCTTAGGATGGAAGGGTCATACAGAGAAGTTGAGGCTTGGCACCATGAAGGCGAGTCTATGAGTGGCCATTGATGAAAGTGCAACCCAGTCGTGAGAGGGAAAGGAAACCAGCATATTGGAGATGCCAGTATCACAGGCTGACCACCAAGAAGAGCAGTGGCTGTGGAGTGAAGCCGGTCAGGGCCTAGATGACAAGCTGGGAGTGTGTGGCAGAGGGTAGAACCCGGCCAAGTTCCCTCTTCCTCCCATCCTGTTCTCCCCCACCCCACTGAAAATCAAAAGGTTTTTAAAATTCAAACTTTCTCAACTATGGGGCCCTGTAAAAGAAAATAAAAAGAGATTTTAATTCCTCCTTGATTCATAGGGAAGAATCATGGAATTGTGGCAATGAAGTTAAAGCAAAACCGAAGTCCAAAAATGCAAATTACTCAGCCTCCAATATCTGGGATCACTTGCAATCTTTTTTCTGTGTTCTTCTATGGGGCTTGGGAGTACTACTCAGTGGTAAAAAAAAAAAAAAAAAAAAAAATGACATCTTGAAATTTGCATGCAAGTGGATGGAACTAGAAAAAACCATCCTGGGTGAGGTAACCCAGATCCAGAAAGATGACCATGGTAAGTACTCACTAATAAGTGGATACTAGCTGTAAAGCAAAGGATAATGTGCCTATAGTCCATGACCCTAACAGAGCTAAGTAACAAGGTGAACCCTAAGAAAAACATATATAGATCTACCTGGAAAGTCAAAATAGACAAGATCGCTTGACAAAATTGGGAGCATGGGGGCAGAAGAGAGGGTGGAAGGGAAAGAGGAACATAGAAGGGGAGGGGGAGTAAAACTTGTGGAAAGTAGATAGTCGAGATGGGGGAAGGACAGATTAGAGCAGGGAAAGAGATATCTTGATTGAGGAAGCCATTTGGGGGCTAGCAAGAAATCTGACTTTAGAGAAATTCCCAGGAATCTATAAGGATGATCCCAGCTAAGACCCTAAGCAATAGAGGAGAGGGTGCCCAAACTGACCTGGCCCTGTAATCAGATTGATGAATACTTTTTTTTTTTTAGAAAGGGTTTTTCTGTAGCTTGGGAGGCTGTCCTGGAACTAGCTCTTGTAGACCAGGCAGGCCTTGAACTCACAGAAATCAGAAATTTGCCTGACTCTGCCTCCTGAAACCTGGGATTAAAGGCCTGTGCCACCACTACCCATCTGATTAATATCTTAAATGTCACCATAGAACCTTCATCCAACAACTGATGTAAACATAGGCAGAGACACACATTGGAGCACTGGGCTGAGCTCCCAGAGTACAGTTGAAGAGTGGGAGGAATGAGAATATTAGCAAAGAGGTCAAGATCATGATGGGTTCACCCACTTAAACAGTCTACCTGAGCTAATGGCAGTTCATCAATATTAGACGGACCAGAAAGGAACAAGCATAGGACCAAACTAGTCCCTCTGAATATGGTTGACAGTTGCATAGCTGAGGCACACTGAGGGGCCACTGGCACTGTTGCCAGAATTTATCCCTACTGTTTTTACTGGCTTCTTAAGAACATATTCTCTTAGCATGGATACCTTGCTCCGCCTAGATATAGTAGGAAGGGCCTTGGGTCTCATCAAAGCAATGTGACTTATCCTCTCTGAGGACAGGATAGAGACAGGAGAGGTATGTGGAGGGAACGGGAGGAGAGGAGGGAGTGGGAACTTGGATTGGTATATATAATAAAAAAAGGTAGTTTTAAAAAACTGAAAAGAAAAATAAAGTAAGAAGTAATAAATAAAAGACTAATTCTTTGAGGATAACTGAAACTTTGCCCTCTTTGACTACTGTCCCTTTGTCTGCCCTCTTTACACTCTAGGTCTCAACAATCATCATTATACTTTCTGCTTCTCTGAGTCTTACATCTAAAATCTTCATATAGGTAGCGTGTAATATTTGTTTTCTATGTCTTCTATAACTAACCTACACAAAGTAACTCATGGAGTGAATATTTATTATCCAAGGATGAAAATACCTAAGGCAAGGGAGTGCTGTGGGATAATCTTTGTACTTTGTAAATATGTACTATTCTCATTGTTAATAAAAAACTGATTCACCAATGGCTAACAGGACTTTCCTTGAAGAAAGAATGCACAGGAGAAAAAAGGCAGAGTCTGAGAAGTCAGAGCCCCATAACTGATAGAAATATTAAGACAGCACAAAAATGAATAGAAATTGGTTAATTTAAGTTATTATAAGAGCTACCTAAAACCAAACCTGATCTAGTGACCAAGTATTTAAAATTAATATAAAGTCTCTGAGTGGTTATTTGGGGACATCTGTTGGGACAGAAAAGTCCACTTAAAAGGGGTGACATGGACCCTATAAATTGGGAGGAAGGGCCTTCCAGGACTTTTCCTGGTATTCAGTGCTCTACTGACAATATTATTTAAAAACATGTAAAAATATAAGTTTAATTCTTTTTGTTTGCTCTCACCTCACTGACTACATGTGAAGCACTACTCATGGGAACACTAGTAACATTAGGTTGGGGTCCATTCTATTCCATCTCACTTGAGTCAATTACACTGTTTAAGATCCATTCCCAAGCAATGTCATATTCTGAGATACTAGGTGTTAGGCCTTCACTTTATAAGAGTTTGCTAGTGTAGGTCAAACAATAATAATGGTCTCTCAGCAAGAAGAAAGAGAGTGAGAGAGAAGATGGTGAGAAAGATAGCCTGAGGGGATGAAACTAAAATGAGGAAAAGAAGGAGATAGGAGAAGAATAATAAAATACTATAACAATTGAAGGTGTTATTGACAAATTTTAGACAGCACATACACTAACTGAAGAAAAATGAATCATGGATGAAAGATATTGCAAAAAACAAATATCCAAAGTTACAATAAAAGAACAAGAGAAATCTGTATAATCCACCTTAAATATAGAATATTTTCAAGGAAGGAGAAACATGCCTTCTTGAAAGATATTATAGTGGTAAAGGAAAGGACATGAATTTGAATGTCCATTAATAATTCTTAACACTCACTATATGAAGGTTAGCTAAGTAGAATCCATGGAAATAGGCTATTTTGCGACAAACAGTAGGGAGGACATATTAGAAAGATGAAAGTAATAAATTCCAAAAAAATCAATCTACTGAACCTTGTCAGAACTTAATATTAGATCAACAAGATTTTTGTTTCAATGAGAAAATTAAAATCATATCAGTAATGAAGATATGATTCATCCCAGAAAATAGGTATGACTGTATTATAGATAATACATAAAATATATTTACCACAGTGATTCTAAAATGCCCTATGAAAATAAATGTGAAGGTTATTTTTCATGATCAAATCAGTCTCTGAACCCAGCGAAATATTTAGAAACTAATTAGGCTAGATTAAAATAGTTTCGTTAAAAATTAGTGATCATAAAGGCTATTGGTCGTGACACGTAGCACATGCTTTTAATCCTATAACATGGGAAACAGAAACAGGATGATTTCTGTGTGTTTGTAACAACCTGTTCTGCATAGTGAGTTATCATAAAGAAATATGCTCTAAAAAATGTCTTCAGTTATATAAAACCTTGAAAAATCAATTATCCCCAGATAGTAGCTATATAAACAATAAAATATTGCAAACATTTTCTGTATCCAATGAAATTAAGAAAAACTTCCTCGTATAACCGAAAATTTAAGCATAAATCAGAGTAGATGCCAGGAGAAGAAATGCACAATATTGTAGCAAGGAGGCTGCTTGTTCTTCTCGGCTGCCCAGCTAGCTTAGCCCAAAAATAATCACACAGAAACTGTATTAATTAAATCACTGCTTGTCGCATTAGCTCTAGCTTCTTATTGACTAACTCTTACATTAATTTCATCCATTTCTATCAATCTGTATATTGCCACGTGGCTGTGGCTTACCAGGTAAAGTTCCCAGCGCCTATCCCTGGCAGGTCCATGGTTTCTCTCTAACTCAGCCTTCCTCTTCCCATGCTATAGGCCAAGACAGTTTCCTTTATTCATTAATGCTAGTCACAGCACACAGAGAGGACTCCCACACCTCAGTATCACAGCCGCACATTACGTGCAGCAGTGATCTTAAGCAAATTGCTCAGCTCCGTGGTGTAGATGTGCATTGGCACATAACTGCACCAAGAAGTAAAATGATCGACACTGCTCCAGGTTGTCCATACTGCATATGGACTTCCATGGTTCAAACTGGACACATTCTTTCTGGAGTCCAAGGCACTTGCCATTTATGTAATGATCCCTCTCTCCACAGAAGAGCAACTCTAATTCAGAACAGAAATGGAATGCAGAAATAAAGTCAAGAATGAACTAAACCCCACCTGGGAAACAGCAAATGGTGAAGACTTATTTGTAATGGCTGAGGACGTCTTCAGAGTTGAATGCTGAGAAATAATATTTCTTGAATGCTGACTCTCACGCTAATGTAACCCTGTGTTTACAATGTGCTTAACAGAGCCTAAGTGAAGTGAGTGTAAACAGAGAGTAAAGGACCTGGTGAAATAAAAACGGACCAAACTATGGCCATTCTCTCGCAGAAAGAAACTTCCACTGAGCAGAATCTCTTTTCCTGGTATCCAAAGGGAAGAAGACCTATAGTCATGGCTATGCTCAGGTGTGCGTGCTGGACTTCTTGTGATGTCACTACACTCACTGGCATATTCTTTGATATGCTCCCCTGAGAACAACCTTTGTTTCCTGAGGTTCAAAGTAAGTGGCAGTGTGGGACTTAGTTTCTAATACAAGAGCTACTATCTACTCCTATGACTGGACAAGGAAAATCCTATATTCCCAGAACACCCCAAATTGCATTGTTCTTCTCCTTAGTTGTAAGTAACTTCTATGTGACCTCCCAGCTCAGAAAGAAGAATGCAAGTCACAGCATTTATAGAAATGTTAGTTAATTTAGAGAAGGATGGAGCAGAGCCACGCGTTTACTGGGTTTGTATTTGTATACACCCCCAGTTCCATCACTTCTCAGAATGCCTTCCTTCTTCTTCAAAAATTACAAATTTGAGGAAGAGCACTGTTGGTGTAGGAGGTGTTTTTTTTTTTTTTTTTGTATTGCTTTTATTGGTTGAATAAAGAGACTGCCTTTGCCTTTTGATAGGGCAGCCCTTACATGGGCTGAGAAGACAAAACAAAATGCTGGAAAAAAAGAAAGTGTAACGGATGCCATGTTTCTCTGGCCCAAGACGGACGTAGGTTAAAATCTTCATGGTAAGCCATGACCCCATGGTGATACACAAATTACTAAATATGGGTTAGTTTAAGGTGTGAGAGTTAGCCAAAAAGAGACTAGAGCTTATGGGCCAGACAAAGTTTAAATAAATACAGTTTCTGTGTAATTATTTTGGCGGCCGGGAGCCGGACAAAAGAACGCAGCCCACACACCTCTTACTACACATTGTGATATCAGTTAATAAAGGGTAGAGTGCAAATGAACCCCACTTTTATAGAGGCAAACCATTAGTGTCAGCACTGCAGTAATAATTAATATAAAATACCACCAATAGAATGATGCTTTAATCAAATTCTGCCTCTATTTCTGTGTTGCATGTCAGAACAACACTGAAGAGTGAGTGTGTAGGAATGTTCATTAAGAAATATTTCAAAGATATCAGAGAATCATTAGACAGTGTAGTGAAAGCTAATTTAAATATGTCTTTTACTCTTTGATACTGTAAGTTATTTAAGAAAAATCAAGAGATTTCTTTCATTTTTTTACATTTTATTTTATATTTTTACATTTAATTGAACTAGAATACTACTTTACTGCATTCTTTTATTCCTTTATACATCTATATGTGGGTGTATATGCATATATATAAAATTTTAAATTATATACACATATATATAATATAACCTGATGAGTCAATTTTTGTTGTTCATATACATATATACATATGGTTTTAGGGCTGACCACTCTCCACTGAGCAATCATTAAGGGGTTGCAACCCACCAGCTTGGCAAGATATATATATATATATAAAGGTACTTGAATTAGCACCTATGTATTGGTGGGAACTGAGAGTTGTTTTAAGGCCTAATCAATAGGAGGGAAATCCTATAACCCTCGACAGCTTGCATGGGCTGGTGAAGTCATGGATATTAGAAAAGAGTCTACTGCAGTCATTCTGTTACTCCAGCATAATTCTTCACTACATTCTATATCTTATTCCTATACCCACAGCTACAACCCCTCATCAGAGCATAATTCTTCACTACATTCTATATCTTATTCCTATACCCACAGCTACAACCCCTCATCAGAGTACCAAAGGCTTTTACAGAAAACTGTAACTGGACACAATGTAAAGATCAACAAAAGTAGAGGGCCTACACCTAACTAATACATCTCAACCACAGCTCCTGCTCCCATAGCTCATTCGAAAGAGGGACGCTAAGGGTTGTAAGAGCCAGAACACAAGGAATTCACCTGTGACACAGTCCCTCCTTAGGATGGCTGTATGAGTGAGACAAGAACAATGGCAATATCAACTAACAAGGTAAAGTGGATGCGAGAAAGTTTTAAAATTCTTAAAAATTATTTTGGAAAAATCAGAGATAGTTCAAGTGATTTTATTTTATGTGCTATTCGCACCTTAAGATATGGTGCCACAAAAATATGTATGTAATTATTATTTGTCAAACAAAAATTAAATATAAATTTTAAAGCATAAGTTTTTCAGGAATATTATGATAATTCAAATGATTTCCTGATGTGAGATAATATGTTGGTACTGTTCCATGTTAATCATTTACCAATAAGTCACAGAATTATGGTATTATTAAATCAGCCATGTTATAAGTAGAGCAATAGATTGGGCATTTTGATTGTCATGAAATTAGCAAAACATGTAGATTATACAAAAAGGTATTTTAGTCATAAAATTAAGAGATTTCCAAAAGACCGATATTGCCTTGTATAAAATTTTCTTCTAAATTCATTATAGACAATGTGTAATTATGCATATAAGGCTATGCTTATCATGTACAAAGCATCAGTTTGTATTTATCCTAACTCTGCAAAAATTACAAATAGCTATTCTCAATTGCACAGTGACTTTTATAAGAGGGTCATTTGTATTATTTTTGTTTATGGGGTAGATAATAGTTCAAACTGTATAGATAATAGTAAAGAATTGGGTTATGACTGAAGTCACAAAATAAAAATAAAACCATAAGTGAGAAATACAATTTTATATAGGGAACTCTTAGCTGTATTTTAGTAAGACAGCAGAATCATAAGAGACATATTAAAATGTATCTATACCAATATATGCCTATTTGCTTCCACAGCCTTGTGACAAATTATCAGAAACAGTGAATTGGAACATTGCCCTTTATGGTTGCTTAGTTCTGGGGATCAAGAGTAGGTTTAACCAAACCCTCTAACCAGCATTTCACCAGTCTGCACTCAGGATATCAGTGGTAAGGGGCTGTCAAATGTGGGAGAGTTTCAAGTCCATTCAGGTTGCGAGTGGAATTCTTTCTTATTTTTGACCACTTCTCTCCATTTGGAGCTCATAGCATGGTCTTTCTTATCAGCAGATCATCTTTCTAATGGGGGGGGGGCACATCCCATATCCTAGTGTGTTCAAAGACACGATGAACTCAGTCTGCTCCGGAACTGTTCTACTCAATGAAGGAGATCATCGCAAGGGCCTCAATTATGGGTGTCACCTTTGAAGACACCTGCAGAAAGCTCTGAAAACAAAGGGGAGAAAAACGGTCAAAAAAGACCAGAGGGGAAATTCCGTGGAGATGAGTAGTAGACATGTAAAGATGAGGGGCAGCTGGCGGGAGCTGGTATGTGAGAGGAAGGTGATGCAGTTTTCTGCAGATATTGAAAATCTGCAAAGTGCCCTACATGACTGCGAGGGAATTATGATAGCTCTAGAAGGGTGAAGGGGAAACAGTAAGTCTAAAGGAAAGAAGCAGAAACGAATAACTGACTTCCGCCTCCAGCCTTCAGCGCTTGGATAGTCAGCTGACAGCTCATGAGTATGTAGTAAGAAACACGTTAGGTGACTGACTGGCCTGTGAAAGATGCTAGCTTTTGTAACTGACAGGCTACTCTTTCGGCTACTCAGAGTCCTTACAACTTCACCTGCATATTTTTGTATTTCTGTAAATCATCAAAAACTTTTTGTTCAGTTTGACAAGATGTAACTAATCTTGGTGCAAAAAAAAAAAAATCAGTCTCCTCAAACAATAGTTTTCCAACACTTGTCTGACTTGTTTTAGTCTCTGGAAAATATAGTGCAGGTGACATAGGAAAACAAAAACCAATTTATATTGATACACACATACCAATTTTCATGCATACATAAATCCCAAGAAACAAGAAACTATAGAATTGCAGAATGCCACATTTTCATAGCTGGAAGGGAGGTCATACTAGTATTTATAACTTACTCTTCCATTACCCCACTCCATGTTTTCTTTGTGTTCATCCTGGACCTCAGGTGCTTGAGGTAATTTGAAGACTTGCTCTTAAATTAAATAATTACTCTTCAGATAACCCATTCAACCCTTCTTTACTCTGATCCATGGCACTGAAACTGGACTCTGTAAATGTTTCTCTTCATAAGCAGGCAGAGTTAAGCTCAAGCATGACCTAGAGTGGCTGCAGGAAACACTGCAGGAGGAAGGAAGGATCTTCTCCTCTTGGAGGCAACGCACTCTCCTTTCTGCTCCTGTGTGTGTGTGTGTGTGTGTGTGTGTGTGTGTGTGTGTGTGTGTGTATAACAGCCAGTGGCATGTGCAACATTTGTGAACATTAGAACATTTGAACATAAGAACGTTCAAACAGGTTTCCATGGCAACTCTGAAATGAATTCCCAGTAACTCCTGCCGGTGTCCCTCGTGGATCCACTCTGTTATATAGGTGCTATGATATAGAATTCCCTCTGAGTTTCGGTAGGATCATGAGCTGGCATCCTGTGGAATCAGAAAAGAATCCAGTAGTTGGTTCTCTAAAATGTTTTATATGTACTGTTAAAGGTGGTTTCATTCTTGGCAACTTTATAATGAGCCATCTCCCTGACATTACCACCTCTTTGGTAGACCATAGTCACACTCCCCACATCTCTTTGGTGGACCAAAGTCACAATCCCCACATCCCTTTGGTTGACCATAGTCAGACCATCCACAAGAAAGTCTGAGAAATAGTGTTCTTCCATACATGTTCCCTTTGCTGTTACCCTGCTTCAGTTTTATATGCACCACTTCCTCTCCATCTGTTAATTTTGTTCTCTCTTGAATTATCTCAGTTCGTCACTTGTTATACATTTCTAGAGTTTTAAAGCTACTACATTCTTTATAATCTCCTTTTTCAAATTAGTATGTAATGTCACACTGATTAAGACTTAATCAACAAAGAATTATCATCAGGAAATGTCTTGTGGATGTCTGTGGCTTTGTCACTCAGAACACAATGCTAATTAGGCTTTCTCTAAATTAAAAGTAAGATGCTAATGCTTGTGGCATGCATTGGTACCATTTGTCTATTATTAAGGAAACTTTTGATTGATAAACATTCTCAGAAGCAACATGAAGTTTGGGTCTTGAATATAACAACAATAAAGAGACCTGGTACCTGTATGGACATCAGCACAGTGAATACGCAAAGCTGAAATAATAAGTTCAGACAATTTAACTCTCAATTTTTCATCTGATAACCAAAGAGTTTCTGTAACAGACGAAAACTAATTTGTCTTTTCTTTTTCTTGTCTCTTCCCCCCAAGCCACGGTCTAATGAGAGAGAAAATGAAATGCAAAATTAAATTGATTGGGCAAACTCAGAGTGACACTGTGTTTCTTGGATGAATGTTAGGCTAATAAATGAAAAAGGTTGTGATTCTAAAACTTTTGGACCATTGTATTGACCCAAATACAACTAAAGACCTTGAATTTCCCATATCCCTGTGTCTACCTGTCTACCTAAGCGGCAGGTTTAGAAGCCTGCACTACTATACTCCACTGAGCTTGTATGATTAAAAATGCTTTAACAATGAGCATAATCTGAACTGCTATAATTTAAAATGACTAGTGGCTGGTGTACAATGAGTTTGGAATGTTAAATCTAATGCAGATTAATGCTTACCTCATTGAGTGTATACCATTATTAGATTTGTGTCTTTGTCCTTATTTATTGTTCCATGTTAGTTGAAAGGAAAAATTATTAATCGTGCCTGTATTAATCCATCATTGTCAATCACACAATTTTTCAAATATGAATAGTTAAGAAATAAGAAGCACGAATTATCTTGATATACTTTGGGTGTTTGATTACTAATGCTCACATACTTATTCTAAACAATATATCATAAATTGCATGTCAAATAAACATTTAATTAGTGTTGAATCTACAAATGGAAGTTAAAGGGAAAACTAAGTGAATACATTTTTTATGGCTCTCTGCAAACCTGCACAAAATCTCTAGGGACAGTGTGGCATACTGTGCCAAAGATATTAGAGCACGTTGAGTTAGCTCTTCCGCTCTCCTATTGCATGGGAAACATCAGATTAATTTAAGGAAAATAAAACCAGTGAAATTTTGCCTTTATAAAAGTATTAAGTATGTAATTCAAAGTGTTAAATGTTAATAAAAAATAAATTTTCTCAGTTTCTGAGTCAAGCAGAAACTTCTTTCCTTAGCCACTCATCTGAATTTAGCCTGGGCTTTGAGTTACCTGTTTAATTACAATGAGAAAAAAAGAGATATGGAATTTTGTAGTTGTACAATTTGAGACCAAGGACTGATGTGGGATTCCCCTCTCTATATTATGAATATATTTTATTACCATTGGTTAATAAAGAAACTGCTTTGGCTTATAGCAGGACAGAATATAGCCAGGCTGGAAACGATATAAAGAGATAGTAGGTGGAGTCAGAAGAGATACCATGTAGCTGCCAAAGGAGAAAGACGCCGCTGTCTGGACCTTACTGGTAGGTCACAGCGTCATGGCAATACACAGATTAATAGAATTGGGTTCATTTAAGATGTAACAGTTAGCTAATAAGACTGTTGACTTAATAGGTCAAACAGTGATTTAGTTAGTAAGGTTTCTGTGTGATGATTCAGGTGTGGGAGGCTGGGAAATAAACAAGCAGTCTCCTTCTCCACAAGGGCAATGTTTCTAATGCTAAGACCATCCTTTAAAATTTAATTGATCTATCTGCAATAAAAGAATTGCTGCCAAGGTCAAAGTTATGAAAGTTATGTAAAGCTTTCTGGAAGTTGATGCTAACTTTTTTAATGATACTGATAAGAAATCTAACTTAAAATGTTACTGCAAAGTTAGGATGAAGTGCAATGACTTTACCCTCATGAAATACATTTTATGAGACTAATAATTTGATCACATATTGAGGCCACTAATTATGTATTTTAGGGGAAGACAATCTGAATATGTATAAAAGAATAATTCTCTTAGTGATAGATTTCTAAGTCCGTTGGTAGACTCTGGTGCAACTTGCCTTCCATCTCCCAATGACAAATGTTAAAATGAGAGTTAAAATGCACTAAGATGCATATTAGTTATATAAAATTTAAATAGAGTTTCCATTTTGAAATTAGTAATTAACTTTTCAGGTTTTTGAAAAAAATTACCTGGATACAAAATATTTCATACAATGTATTTTATCCATTTTATGCAATAGGTTTATTAAACTCAAGCTAGAAGTAATTTTCTAGTATTTAAATTTCATTTCATCTTAGAAGAATATGATTACATACTTTTAGAAGTAAAAGATAGTTACTGCTCCAAATTATTTCATCATTTTTTTAAAATCTGGCTTGAAGAGGTAACACTGCCTAACTATAGTTTTAGAAGTAGTTATTAAAAGATGAGATGATAAAAATAGGTAAATTTTTATTAAAATGTACTCGACAATGATTTTGTCACATATTGTTACAGGTAATAAGGATATAAAATATTTAGCCTTCAAATGCCTCAGGTATTTCTTCATTAGAAATGGGAAAATACTGAATACACACTGCATCACAAAATGAAATAATTAAAAGAAACAAAAGTCAGCTATTCCGATGAGAGCTCTAAGGCACAATCTTAACAGAAGCAGTGAGGATCAGTGTGAAGCTGTGAAGCACAGCTTCAGGTTTGCCAAAGCAGGTTACCTTTTGAAGCGGGAATCAAATGACAATGATTCATTACTGAGAAATAATCTCAAAGACACAAATATTTAATCAAATGTCCAAAGTTGATACTGAGGATCTGATGTTTTGTGGCAAGACACGTTATGTGGTAGGAGTCTTCTTGATTGTGTCTTTCACCAATGAATCTGAAGTTTTAGAAACAGTCTCTCACAGAAGCACACTGAATACCCGGCTCTTTTGCAGAGAGTAGTAATACATTCTGAAAGTTTCCTGCTACAATCTCCTGCGTCCTCTAAAGAGAGGATCATGTCATCTATAAGCACAGGCAATTTCACTTCTGACTTTCCCTTTTATATCTGTACCCTATCTGATTTCTCTACTGAATCCTCACAGTACCGTAATGAATAAGAGTGGATGGAGTAGGCCTTCTTATGCTCTCCTATAGTTTAGATGAAACACTCTCAGGTTTCCCCATTTAGCATGATAATATCTATTAGTTTGTCACAAATAGCCTTTGATATTTTGAGATGTGTTATTTCCTTCTAGGGATATTTTCTTCAATGCTTTTATTATAATCACATTGGACTTTGTCAGATGTCTTTTTCATCTACTAAGATGACTGTATAAGTTCTGTCCTTAGGGGTGCTTATCCTGGATATTACATTTTTGAGTTCCATGTGTTAAACTATCCTTAGAAGATCAATTTGGTTGTGATGTGTAAACTTAACATGGTACTTTATGTTCTTGCATTTGGAGAGGAAATGACACCTCTCTGAACCTCTTCACCGTGGGGCAATTATTCCATCCATAAAGGCTTTTCTCTATCAGCAATTATTACCTAGGTATTTCCCTTCCAAAAGCATCATATTGGTAACTATGTTTCATCATTTCACACTTTTTCTCTTATTTTTGAAAGTATAATTATATCACTTCTCCCTTCCCTTTCCTACATCCAAATGCTCACATACAACTTGCTTTCAAATTCATAACCTCTTTTTTCATTGTTGTTAAATGCATATATGTGTATATGTATATACACAGCTCTAACTATAGTCCACTCAGTCTGAATAATGTTCCTCAATTGCATGTTTTTCAGAGCTGACCATTTGGTATTGGGTAATAAATTGGGTGTGCTCTTGCATCTATGTTAATCAAGGGACTTGGTCTATAGATTTTTTTTAATTTTTGTTGTGATATTATCTGATTTGAAGAAGATAATTACTTCATAAAAGTCTGGTAATGAGCCTTTCATTTATATTTTGTAGAACATTTTGAAGCAAAGTGATGACAGTCACTGCTTTATATGTAGGAGAGAAAAGTTATAAATCTACATACTACATAGAGATGATTGAAATTAGACTCTTATCTCTCATCTAGCAAAAAAATTTCAATTCACAATGAACTAAAGATCTGAATATAAAATCTGAAATGAGGATTGCTAAATGGAAAACACTTCAAGGCATTGTTATAAACATGAATTATGAACTTTTTGTATTGTCCTCTAAAAACACACAAAAGAGCCTCAAGAATAAACAAACAAGATTACACCCAATTAAAAAAATCTTCTGAAAAGCAAGAGAAATCATCAATCAAGTGAAGGGACCGTTTACAGAATCAGGAGGCATCTCTGTTATGATGCACAGACAATAAGTTAATACCTATAATATGTATATATTACAGATATGTATGTGAATATATAGTGTGATATGTATGTATATATGTGTGTATATATATATCATATGTACATGGGTACACACATATACCCACACATCTAAAGTAAACCACCAATTCTCAAAATAAGAATTTCAAATATCTAAGTCATTATTGAGAAAATGTTATATATACTAAGACAGTTGGTATATACAAGATACAATCACTACAGATGCTACCACAAACAAAATTGCTGTCCTCCAAAGGGGGAAAAACAGAAAAGTGGGACATCTTAAAACTGAGATGCTTCTTTACAGAAAATTAACAGTTAATTAAAAGAGAAAGGAAGAGAATGGGAGAGAATCTTTACCAATTATACATCTGACCCAGGATTAAATATCCAAAATATTCAAAAAATCTCAAAACACAAAGAGTCAAGGAAACACATGACCCATTTGAAAAAATGGAAAGAGATGAAAACAAAAATTTCTTAATAGAAAAAATAAAAATGGCTAATAAATACTACAAAGTGTGTTCACCAGCCTTAGCAATTAGGAATTGCTAATTAATTTTGATATTCCATCTCATCACAATCAGAATAGCTAAGACCAACAAAAAAAAAAAACTGAAACAAATATTGACAAGGGTATGAAGGACGAGGAATTCCCCTTCATTTCCACCTTGGAAATGCCAATTTGTATAGTGACTTTGGAAATCAGCATGAGGAATCTTCACAAAAAAGCGATCTAGCATGTAGACCAGCATATATTCAAAGGACTCAACAGCTAACTTGTTCATCAAAGACCATAGCTGCTCTCTTCATAATATCAAAGGAATGGAAACAACCTAAATATCCTTCAGCAAAAGGATGGATAAAGGAAAAGTGTTATATATACACAATAAAATCAAATGCATCTGTAAAGAAAAATGAAATCATGAAAGTTGATGATTAATAAATGAAACTATAATAGATAATATTGAGTGAGGTAACTCAGACTGAGAAAGACAAACACTACATATTGTTTCTAATCTGTGGTTCCTAATTCCAAATCTTCACATCTGAGCATGCAGCGTGGAATAACATCATAAACAGGAAACAATAAAGGGACTCTAAGTGAGGGAGATGGGGGTGGAGTGATTCACTTTGGAAGGAAACGGAAGAACACAGATGATATGAAGTGTGTACAACAGAAAGAGGGAACAGCCTCCAACAGGAAAGATTTAGGGAGGTCACTAAAGATAGAGGAGGCAATGAGGGACACATAACATCAAGGAATCTATCTATTTTATGTTTATTTAAAATTATATATTTGAAGTTGAGCTATTTACTCTAGCAATGCTCCCCACAAATAGAATAACAAAAACACAGGTTTGGGCCAGGAGAAACTTCTTTTAGAATGCTTGGTTTGGATATACCAAGTGCTTCACAAACAATATAGATTATTGATATATTCTTAGATTGCCATTTGGAGATTGAAGATAAAGCCCTATTGCAGAAGATACCACATACTTATGATGCAAGACTTGGATCATGGGAGCTGTATCTGACCTGAAAACTTCTCACCTGAAGTCTAGTTTCCATGGTTACAGAAAATACTGTGCAATCTGCCAACAGAGGAAAGCAATTAAACAGCACTACGAAGCTGTAACAATGATGAAACACAGCAGCTACCATCATGGCAGGACATGCATAAAGCAAAAAGGACAAGAAGTTGCACTCACATGAGGTGGCAACTGACAGCTGTCTAATTGGACTTAAGGCCCACACAACAGGAGCGAAAAAGCTCCCAGTACCGGAAACCTAGCTAACTTCTCAAGGCTAGTGTGGACTTGGCCCTTAGAAAAATAATGCACTACCATCACTTTGGTAGACCAGTAAAATTTCTTACTAAATTTTAAACCTTATCCTTATACCCAAAGATAAGTATAGCTACCATTCCTCATCAGAGAATGATCTCTTTATAAAAATGGAGATTATCACAGAAAACCACAACCAGACACACCACAGATACCAAAGACATGGTGGAAACTAGCCCCAATGGATTTACATCACAGTTTCATATTTATGGCTCATGTAATATCACAGAATAGGAAGCAGTAGGAGAGGAAGAGTCAGATGACCAGAAAGTCAACTGTGAAATAATTTCTCCTTGCATAAAGCAAGACCAGCACAATGACAATATTGATGGACATATTAAAATCAAAGGGAGAAATTTCACAAGATCGTACCCCTAGACAAAGAAGTATAGACAACAACTTATTGATAGGAAGAAATTAGCCTCCCCCAAGGATGAGGCCGCTTTCTTGCTGTCAAATGAAGAATGGTCAAACCTGAAACAATACACACACAACAACCAAGCTGACTAAGCAGGTCGTATTTATATATGACGTACACACAGACACACCTATATATGTGTGTCTGTATGTATATATGCAAATGTATGTATGTGTATATATTTTTACACACATATTCTTCTGTGTGCTTCTGTGCAAGTACCAATAATAAATAAATATCAACTTTAGTGGGCAGGGGATATAGCTGGTAAGAGGCTGAGTGAAGGAAAGGGAAGGCATAAATGGATATAATTTTATTTCAGTTCAAAACACAGAGAGAGAGGGGGGGAGAGAGAGATGCTGAGTCATTTAGAGGTGCTCACTGTTAACTTTGAACAAGCAATTATTGGTGAGATAAAGGTGCAAGAATAACTTTCAGAATTCAGTCAGGAATTGTGCTTATCTAGTGAAGAGACAATAAATTCGCCTCTAAAATTTGTGACTTCACTAAACCACAGATAGTTGCCTTGATATATTGGAAACTATGGTTCATTGAACTAGAAAGAGAATAAAAAGGGATAAAATGGGTCTTTAGGGACTGTTAAATAAGCAGGAAAAGAAAAGAAAAGCAGAAGATAAAAAAACATATGTGTCATGAAAGAAGAAACAAACTGTTAGTGACAGAAAGGGAAAGAAAGAGACAGGACTAAGGGATGATAGGAAGTTAGGAAGATTGAAACAAAAAGTATGCATAAAATTCCTATAATAAAGTCATTGGGTTTTATGATGATCTAATAACAAATTAACTAAAATAGATAAAAAAGAAAGACAGTAAATTTTAGATGGTTAGATAAATTATTAGTAGGAAATATAAGTCAATCAAAGAAAAGTTGCCACAGCAAAGAGAGTTTGAAGTGTTATCCAAACAATGGGAAGAAAGAGAACCAGTTGAAACCAGAAATGACAAACTCATGTTGGCATCTTAAGAAAGTGACTAAACCACTTGATGGGCGACCCTATAAGAAGTAAAACTAATTACACAGAAACTTATTCACAGCCTCCTGAATAGCTGAGTTATAAGATGCTTAATGAAGGTTTGGAGCTCTTTCTCTCTATCTCTCTCTCTCTCTCTCTCTCTCTCTCTCTCTCTCTCTCTCTCTGTGTGTGTGTGTGTGTGTGTGTGTGTGTGTGTGTGTGTGTGTGTGTGTGTGTGTGTTTGGATGGTGGAGCATTATATACTCATGAAGTTGAACCTAATTGAATTCATGATTGAATATAAGTAATGTGCTAGAGAGAGATAAAAGGTTCATTTATGATGTGAGAAAACAGATGAGTGTTAAAGTCACTTGAAATTAAAATAACACAATGGATGAAAGGTAGTGATCTCTGTCTTGGAAATCATATAGGACTCTAGGATTAATAATGGTAGCATTTCAGTTTCTGTTGAACACACAGGGATGAATGATGGAAGGCTATGGAAATTTTTATCTCATATTGTCAAATTTTTTTGCTTCTTTTTTCTCAGACAGGAATATTGCTGTCTGCATTTCAAATTGTGCCTTTCTTTTCAGAACCCTTCTCCATTAGTTATATTTCATACTTAGGTCAGAGAATAATATTATCCACTGTAAGCCCTCGTCAGGAACTTGCTCACATAATAGTAAAGCATCATCGTATTTGTCATTGTATGCTGTGATCCTTACACATTCCAGAGGTGAAGTTAAAGACATCATGAAAGAGAGTAAAATAACGTAATCCACGATATACCAGAATGATCTCAAAACCACTTATATGCATCCACCTTAATTAATCTCTTTTCTGACCCTAAGATGTATTCACCACTAGTTGTCAGAAAGATATGCATATGAAAATATGTTCCTCTTCTACCAGGTTCATTGTATCTGGTTTTATTTTGAGTTCTTTGATCCACTTTACCAAAAATCACATGTCCATAAGTGTGTGAATTTATAGCTGGGTCTTTTATTTGATTCTGTTGGTCAATGCACCCACTTTATGGCAAAACCATGTAGTTCTTATTACTGTATCTCTGTTGTACACCTTGAAATCAAAGATGGAGACAGTTCTGGAAGTATTTTTATTGTTCAGGATCATTTTAGCTATCCTAGGATTTTGATTTCCAATACAAAGTGAGTATTATTTTTTTGAGGTCTATAAAATTGTGTTGGAATTTTTGAGGCGATATGTCAATTTCGAAATAATATTTGATAGCACACTGTTTAATATAATAAGATATTTTATCATAATTTTTGTCAAAAATATGACAATATGATATATGCTATGAATATGTTTTATTACCATTGCTTAACAAATAAACTGCTTTGACCTATGGCAGGGTTGAATAAAACTGCTTGGGAAAACGAAACTGAATGCAGGGAGAAAAAAGGTGGAATCGAGCAGATGCCATGTATCTAGCCACCCAAGAAGCAAGAGACAGCAAACCATGAGCCTTGCAATAAAATATAAAATAACAGTAATGGGTTAATTTAAGATGTAAGAGTTAGTTAATAAGAAACCTAGGCTAATAAACTCAAAAGTATGCAATTAATACTAAGCCTTTGAGTGGATATTTTATAAGTGGCTTCAGAAATGGGCAGGCAGAAAACACCCAGTCCAGGGGGACCAGTGGGATTGAGAATATTTGTAGCTATAGCAAGCATGTTCAGAGACAGTCTACAAGAAAACTTCAAACAGAAGACCTTCTCAGGATGGTAGAATTAGTAGCAAATACTGACAATGATATTTTGGGAAAGTAAGCAAGTGGAATTTTATAGTTTCTTGTAGTTATCATCTAACAATAACCATAACCACCATCTATCAATATCTGGATTGTGTAGTTATAAGTTAGACTCACACAATGATGCATACACAGCATTCCATCACTACATAAAAGAATTTCATACCACATAGTCTCACTGATTTACCTCTAATACATTTCATAGCTGCAGTATTTTGAATAAATGATTCCCTTGGTTTATAACACAGAGAAAGATCTTAAGAATCATATATTTTCACTAGAAAATAATCATTTGCAGAGGAAAATATATCATATACTATTTCAAAGGAAAGATGCCAAGCTAAGTAAGTTACAGGAGAAAATCCATCTATATGACAAAGGTTTTATGCTTTATTTGACATTGAACGTTATTCTTGAGATGTTGCTATGCAAATGGTTTTTCTCTTGTTTTATCTTCTCTCTGTCCCAAGATCATTCTACAGTTTATCATACTAACTTGCAATTTTGCTGTCAGAGGGTTACACAGCCAGAATAATTACATTTCCTAGATGACTGGATATAAAATAGAAACCTTCCCAGATTAAATGAATGTATTAAAATGAATACCGTACGATAGAATACACACCAAATCCACATGACAGAGATGTTTAAACTAGCCAAGAACTCCAAGATGTGAAGAGAATATCCAAGCACTGATTTCACCAGGGGAGTGTTGGGAGAATGGTAGAACTCAGTGTTACACAGGGTGCTTTACATTTTCCCAATTGTTTGGCTCATATAGACAACAATTTGTATAAGAACGTTCAGAGATACCATTTTTTGCTACGAGGAATAGAATGTATCTGTTTAAAAATGCCATTGAGTTTCAAGAAAGGACAAAGTATCAACTGCAGGAATGAACTTAAATAAGCAAAATACTTTCTGTGCAGGGTTTTTCAACGCTATTTATAGAATCTGTGCAATTACCCTTATGTAATTATGGAGCAATGGCTCTTCCTGAATCTGTGAGAAGAGAGAAGAATGTAAGCATGTGCAGTGAGCTCTTCTAGCTGAATCAGAATGCAGATATCTAGCATATTTCTACCCGTCATATCACTTTGTATTCCTGATTAGAAAAGAATCTTTTAAGAATCACAGCTTCAGTTTACAGAGACTATTTAGCCATCTCCAGGACTTCATCTGAAGTTCAACAGTCATTTGCTGTGATCTAGAAGGATGCTACCTTTCTATACTCAATGAAAGCAAAGCCAAATGCATATCATCTGTTCAAAAATTCTCTACCAAACTTTATTTCTGTCTTAACTCATCATTTCTTTGTGATGATTAGCAAGAATTTTATGTATTCAAGTCCATACCACCTAGGGCTGCAAACTGCCTCATTAAGCGTGGATATGAGGTAGCCCATTCTTATGCCAGTCACATTCATTATCCCTTTATCCAAGTTCTTCTCCATGCTTGCTGCTGCAGTCCCATTGTTGCAAGCACATCTGGACAAAAACTAATATAACACTGTGGGTGGAGATACTCCGAGAATAAATGGACTGGGTACAGAATAAAGCTGTAATTCCAATTGACTTTTTATGCAAAGTAAAATTTCTCAGCTTCTCAAATCTCAATATGATCATTATGATCATCTGTGATGAATTCTCTACTTTATTAATTTTTATGCAGCTTCTCAAATCTTAATATGATCATCTGTGATGAATTCTCTACTTTATTAAATTTTAGGCAGAATGTGTTACTTACTGTTCTTCCTGCTTGCCTAACAAATTAATTTTTCTATTAAGTAAGTGTATACTTATTTCCTTCTGAAATTTTAAGATGACTATTAAAATCCTAATATTTTTATTAAGTAGTTTTTATTGAAGAAAGATTAATGAGATTTTTAAATGTCTCTTCTAACAGAGAAAAGACATATGGAATCAATATGACCATTGATGGTTTTGTGGGAATCAGGTCTGTTTGCACTAAGTGAAATTTAAAAGTTTTTTTCTTAAAGATTCTTACCTTAGTTCAAAGGTTTAAGCATTTTACATCAGAAAAATCATACACCATGGTCAAGTCTGCTTCATCCCAGCTCTGTAGGGATGAGTCAACATGCGAAAATCTGTCAACGTAATCCACCTGAAAAATAAGAACTACAGGATCATCTCATTAGCTGCTGAAATAGCCTTCAACAAAATACAACATCTCTTCATGATAAAGGTCTTGGAGAGAGCAGGAATACAAGGAACATATGTAAAAGCAATACACAGCAAGCCAACAGCAAACACCAAACTAAACAGAGAGAAACTCACAGCAATCCCACTGAAATTAGGAACAAGACAAGGGTGTTCACTCTCTCCAAAAAAAGGAAGAAGTCAAACTCTCACTATTTGCTGCTGAAATGATAACTTACATAAGCAACCCCAAAAATTCTACCAAGGAACTTCTACAACACTTTCAGTAATGTAGCAGGATACAAGATTAACTAAAAAAAAGAAAAGCCAGTAGCCCTCCTTTACACAGATGATAAATGGGCTGAGAAAGAAATCATAGAAACATCAGTCTCCACATTAGCCACAAATAGCATAAAATATCTCGGAATAACTCTAACCAAACAAGTAGAAGACCTGTATGACAAGAACATTAAATCTTTGAAGACAGAAATTGAAGAATACACTAGAAAATGGAAAAACCTCCCATGCTCTTGGGTAGATAGAATTAACATAGTAATAGTGCCAATCTTACTGAAAGCAATCTACAAATTCAATGTAATGCCCATCAAAATTTCAGGAAAATTCTTCACAGTCCTCAAAAGAATAGTACTCAACTTCGTATGGAAAAGCAAAAAGCCCAAGATAGCCAAAACGATCATGTACAGTAAAGGAACATCTGGAGACATCACAATCCTTGACTTCAAACTCTACTACAGAACTACAGTACTAAAAACAGCCTGGTACTGGCATAAAAACAGAAAAGAGAACCAATGGAACCTAACCGATGACCCAGATATTAATCCACAACCTACGATCATCTGATTTTTTTTTTACAAAGAAGCAAAAAAATATCAAATGGAAAAAGAAAACCTATTCAACAAATAGTGCTAGCATAACTGGATATCAACATGTAGAAGAATGAAATAGATCCATATCTATCACCATGCACAAAACTCAAGTC
Source organism: Ondatra zibethicus (assembly GCA_004026605.1). Classification (NCBI taxonomy): domain Eukaryota; kingdom Metazoa; phylum Chordata; class Mammalia; order Rodentia; family Cricetidae; genus Ondatra; species Ondatra zibethicus. The sequence continues at coordinate 5,288 of PVIU01014092.1, read as the reverse complement.
CAAATGGATCAAAGACCTCAACATAAAGCCAATCACACTGAACTCATAGCAGAGAAAGTGGGAAGTACACTTGAACACATTGGCACAGGAGACCACTTCCTAAATATAACTCCAGTAGCACAGCCATGGAGAGAAACAATTAATAAATGGAACCTCCTGAAATTGAAAAGCTTCTGCAAAGCAAATGACATGATCAATAAGACAAAATGACAGCCTACAGAATGAGAAAATGTCTTTACCAACCCCACATCAGACTGAAGGCTGACCTCCAAAATATACAAAGAACTCAAGAAATTTTACATCAAAAGAACAAATAACCCAATTAAAATGGGGCACAGACCTAAATAGAGAACTCTCAACATAGGAATCTAAAATGGCTGAAAGACACTTAAGGAAATTCTCAACATCTTTAGCGATCAGAGAAATGCAAATCAAACAACTCTGATATTCCATCTTATACCTATAAGAATTGTCAAGGTCAAAAACACTGATGACAACTTATGCTGGAGAGGTTGTGGGGAAAAGGGAACACTCCTGCATTGCTGGTGGGAGTGAAAACTGGTACATACACTTTGGATGTCAGTGTGGAGATTTCTCAGAAAATTAGGAAACAACCTTCCTCAAGACCCAACAATATCACTTTTGGGTATATATCTAAAGGATGCTCAATCAAATCACAAAGACGTGCTAAACTATGTTCATAGCAGTATTGTCTGCCATAAACAGAACCTGGAAACAACCTAAATGCCCCTCGGCCAAAGAATGGATAAAGAAAATATGATATACAATAGAGTACTACACAGCAGAAACAATAATGACATATTGAGATTTTCAGGAAAATGGATGAATATAGAAAGCAGCATATTGAGTGAGCCAACCCAGGCTCAGAAAGACAAGTATCATATGTACTCACTCATAAGTGGCCAAAGCAAAGAAAACCAGCCTACCATTCACAATCCCTGAGAACCTAGACAACAATGAGGGACCTAAAAGAGACATACATGGATCTAATCTACATGGAAAGTAGAAAAAGACAAGATCTTCTGAGTAGACTGGGAGCATAGGGACCATGGGAGAGGGTTGAGAGGGGAGAGGAAGGGAGGGGAGCAGAGAAAAATGTTTAGCTCAATAAAATAAATAAAAAAGAATTTATTACCTGTATTTCACTTTTTTTGTTCTACAGAAAAAATAAGCTTGCTGTAGCCTATGACACACTTACAACGACAAGAGAAGCTCTACTAATTCAGAATCTGATTTAAAATATTTAATGTGGGCATTATTCAACAATTTTGTTAAAATTTTTGAAGTAAATTTATTACATATAGCTCTAACCTCCTCTTTTTTTTTTACGAAATATCTACAGAAAACGACTAATTTCAATTCAACACACAGATTTCTGTCCTCTTCATATAATTTTAAAGAAGATTATACAAACTACTTTTCTCATTTCTGTGACAGAATAATTTGTAAATGCAACTTTAGGAAGAAAAAAATTATTGTTCGTTTCAGTTTGAGGATACATTACATTCTGGTGCATAGTTCATGCCAAAGGAACTTCAGGAACCTGCTCAGGACCCATTCACAGACAGGAAGCACAGTGACGATTGATGGTGGTCTGCTTTTGCTTTGCTCTTCATGGAGCCTATGACACCACATATGTATTGTGCTGCCCACATTTAGAAAAGGCTTTTCCTCTTCTCTGAAATCCATCCCCACACTTCCTCATATCTACACCCAAAATTAAGTTTCAGTCACGATTCTAAATCCAGTCCCAATAAAGTTTACAATAAATATTAATAATCTTAGTCAAAAATCATTTTGACATGTGAGCTACTACCTTAAACATTATAACCTTGTAGGTGAACATAAATAAATTTCACCATGTATTCAGTATTTCTAGTTAAAGTTTTCATCTTTCTTATTAGCCATTTTCCCATGAGAATCCATACCATGGGAGAATGATGCTTGTAAAATAAATATACATATATACATGTATATATACATTATTAACATATATATAAAAACTTTATTGGAGAGACTTTATTGGAGAGACGTTTTTGATCAATAAAATATTGATGAGAGAAAAGTATAACATTTTCAGAGTTGGGTATAAAACTCAAGACTCTATGAATTAGAAAACTTAATCATGTTTTCAGTTTCATTTTCTAATCAGACAATTAGTAGATATTCTCTTATAATTCTTAAAAGAAGGGGTAGAAGTAGGGAGAATTGTGAAGGAAAGCCTTAAGCTAGAGAAAAATTGGGAATGACTGGATTCCAGTCAATCATTTTTCAATTTTATGCTTTATGAAAGTTTATATAATGTCAGTTTCCCAAGGTATCATTGAGGATATAAAACATATCTTTACGGTGAGGTAATGACTGTTTGTACTACAGCATTTGAATGCTTGTTTTTCTCCTACCTGCCTCCTGCCATCGTCCCTCTTCCCAACTTTTCTGTTCTTCATCCTTTTATCCTTCTCTCTCCTCTCAATAATATTTACTGCAGAACTAGCACAATGTCTAGTAGAAAGTGAGAAGCAGTTAGATCTTAACTTTCTGGGTTCCTGGTTAGAGGGAATATATTGGAAAATGATTCTACTTTTGATAAAAACAGGCAAACAGAAAAAAATTAGATAAATATTTGAAGATAATGTTTTTAGATGTATGGTTTTATAGAAGACCTACACTTAGAATGAGGAAATTATTGTCTCAGGGTTAGCTGGTTTCAGAATAAGGCCTCTGCTTCCTCTGACCAGGACCATCATTGGAAGTAAGTCTCATTAACTTCAATAATGTTCAATAACATCTTCAATTTTTATTTGTTTATAATTGTCAAGTAAGATAAAATGGTTTTATGTGATGCAAAATGTAGAGACTACACTAAGAATTTATTTATAACTAGAGAAAAGAGAAAATAGGTTTATATTTTGATTATTAATTTTTGTTTTGTGTTTTTAGGGTGTATTGTAAACCTCATTGAGTTTTTGGGTTTTGCTCTTTTGGTTGTTTGGCAAACCTCAATGAGATTAAATAGATGAGATACAGGCACGGAGGTGAGGATTATTTCAGGATTATAGGCCACAGAGCAGTGGCCGAATCACCAAAGACACTATCTTCCTCGCAAACATTACAGAAAATAGTCTTAATTGGGCCAAGATTTACTGTCTACAGAAGTAAAAAGATGCTTAATTAAATAAAAATATTAAATATCTGCATAATTTCTGGCAAACTGTTTATAAAAATCCTGGCCAAAGGGCCATCATGAACACTTGTATGTAGCAGAGGGAATATTAGCAGTAAGATAGAATACTGTGTATAAAATTTTCAAAAAAATGACAAAATACTAAATTCCTTCTAAAAGTATTTTCACTTTTTTTTCTCAAAGCATAAGAATTATATCTATATTTTAATACCCAAGGTGGGAGCTTGCAAAGAGGCTAAGAGGCATCACAGCAGTGATGAATATTCTCAGAATGAAATTGATTTATATTAAGAGAAAGAAAAGAGAATGTCAGTTCCTAAAGAAGGGGTGAGAACACAGCCCAGTCTGATCAACACCTGCTTGTGTAAATAAAATGCTCTCAGATTCCAGTTAGCTGCCTTTGTTTCTAAGACATCTGCTGTCCTTTCGCCACCGTTCCAGATGTACAAAAGAGTTGGGACAGCAAACGTGGCTCAAAAACACGTTTACCATCTCTCATTTTATTTTCTTTCAATTTTTATATTTTTTTATTACTAAAAAAACCAATCCAAATTCCCACTGCCTCGCCTCCTCCCAGTCTCCTCCCTCTCCCTCCACAGACCCTCCTCCACCCCTCCAACCCTAAGGGAGTGCCATGCACCCCGCCCTGTGGAAAGTCCAAGGCCCTCCCTACTACATCTAGGTTGATCAAGGTTTACATCCAAAGAGAATAGGATGCCATGAAGCCGGTATATGGAAGTAGAGACAAAGCCCAGTGTCACTATCAGTGGCCCCTCAGTCGGCCCCAGCTGTCAACCCCCTTCAGAGGGGCTTAGTTGTTCCCATGCTCATTCACTCCCAGTCCAGTTGGAGTTGGTGAGCTCCCATCAGCTCAAGCAAACTGTCTCAGTGGGTGACCCCTCATGGTCTTGAATTCCTTGCTCATACTCTCACTCCTTCCACTCTTCAACTGGATCTCGGGAGCTCAGTCCAGTGCTCTGATGTGGATCATTGCCTCTGTTCCCATATGTTGATGGATGATATTTAAGATAATCATCAGTCTGACTACAGGGTAAGGCCAGTTCAGACACCCTCTCCTCTATTGCTTAGGGTCTTAGCTGGGGTCATCCCTGTGGGTTCTTGGGCATTTTTATAGAGCCAGGTTTCTTGCTAACTCCAGAAAACTGGGAATCAACCTACCTCAGGATCCAGCAATTCCACTCTTGGGAATATATCCAAGAGATGCTCAATCATACTACAAGAGCATTTGTTCAACTATGTTCATAGCATTATTTGTAATAGCCAGGACCTGGAAACAATCTAGATGCCCCTCAACTGAAGAATGGATAAAGAAAGTGTGGCATATCTACACATTAGAGTACTACTCAGCAGTAAAAAATAATGACATCTTGAATTTTGCATGCAAATGCACAGAATTAGAAAACATCCTGAGTGAGGTAACCCACACACAAAAAAAAAAAAAGAAAAAAATATGGTATGTACTCACTCATAAGTGGATACTAGTCATAAACAAAGGGCAACGAGCCTATAGTTCAGGATCCTAGAGAAACTAAGTAATAAGGTGAACCCAAAGAAAAACATATATATACCTACCTGGAAATTGGAATCAGACAAAAATTTGGGAGCAAGGGGGTGGGAGGGGGGGAAGTGGGATTGAGGAGATCTTGAGGGAATGGGATAAGCAAGATGGAGGAAGGACAGATATGAGAGCCAGGTAAGAGATATCATTTTAATTTTTTTTAAAAATTGCCTGCTTTTTTTTTCTTCCCCTTCTCCCGGTCCCCTCCCACTACCCCCCCACCCCTCCTCCCTCCCCCTTCTTCCTTGAAAGAGGGCATGGTGCCCTGCCCTGTTGGAAGTCCAAGGCCCACCCTCATCCCTCCTGGCCTAGGAAGGAGTGCATTCAAAAAGACTCAGTTCTCAAAAAGATAATACATGCAGAAGAGATAGGTCCTGGTGTCATTGTTTGTGGGTTCTCCATCTGCCAACTTTCGCCGCCACATTCAGAGAGTCTGGTTTGATCATATGCTCATTCAGTCCCAGTCCAGGTGGATTGGTGCGCTCCCATTAGTTCAGGCACACT